>JAKLMF010000236.1:0-21811 GCA_022813555.1 Botryosphaeria agaves | reverse complement strand
CACCTCTCTAGATTGCTTGGCCCATCCTTACATCTCTGTCAGATCTCTAGACGCCTCTCGCCTGTCGTTTGCATCTCGGTCCATCGCGCGATAGAATCTCGTATCCACCTTGATCGCGACCCCGGATTACACCACTATGTCCTGCATTAGGCAGAGGCAGATCTGGAGTGAGCCTCTCGGCTTCTCCGTCTGGAAGCGCCTCCTTCGGAAACGCAAGACATGCAAAGCGAGTTTCTACACCTGATTCTCTGCTGCTGTCGTGACGTGGCTCCCCATGAGAGAACTCAACACACCTCGCTAGGCCGCTTCCAACACTCGCCCTGCAGCTGCACCCAGTGAGGCTGACGGATCGCAGCAAGGCTAGACAAATCTTCGGGTCGATTGAGGCTCGATGTCCGCCAGTAGTCTGTTCTCCAGCAGAGGAGGCGACTTGAGCCTCGTTCAGCCATCAAGAACGAGACGTTCGATTATGCGGGTTGGTAGAGGAGACCAAACACATAAATACCCATCGAGGGCCCAAGCAATCCATCCTCATCCACTCCAAGCATCTTCTTCACCTCCTTCATCTTCTTCCTTGTTTGGATCTGAGAGGCTTTCTTGCCAATCAATCTTATATTCTCTTTCACCATGCCTTTCAATCCGTTCCGGATCTCAGCTCTGCTGGCCTTCCTGGCAACACAGACTCTCGCAGCCGACACAGACTGGTTAAGTCCTGTGTATAACCACTTCTACGAGTTCCCTCTACCTATCCCACCAGTCAAGTCACCAAAGACCTCGTTCACGAACCCAGAGACTGGTGTGCCAATCGACTTCTATGAGATCGAGATCAAGCCTCTCGAGCAGCAAGTCTACCCAGGCCTGAAGCCGGCACGGCTCGTCGGGTATGATGGCGTCTCTCCAGGACCGACGTTCCACATCGAGAAGGGTCGCGAGTCCGTTGTGCGTTTCATCAACCGTGAGGGCGACCGACCCATTTCCGTCCATCTTCACGGGTCGTACAGTCGGGCGCCTTTCGATGGTTGGGCCGAGGACACGACGGACGTTGGACAGTACAAGGACTACTACTACCCAAACGGCCAAAGTGCGAGGACCCTGTGGTACCATGTAAGTTTTTCACGTGACAACGCGCTTGACCAAGAGCTCCCACTTACAATTTTCATAGGACCATGCCATACATCACACCGCTGAAAACGCCTACTACGGACAGGCTGGTTTCTACATCCTTCATGACCCTGCTGAGGATTCTCTTGGTCTGCCATCCGGCGACTATGACATTCCTTTATCTCTCTCCGCGAAGCAGTACAACGCTGACGGCACCCTATTCGACCCCGCCAATGAGCTCGTCAGTCTTTACGGAGATGTTATCCATGTGAATGGACAGCCGTGGCCATACCTCAACGTTGAGCCCCGCAAGTACCGATTCAGATTCTTGGACACCTCTATCAGCCGATCCTTCAAGCTCTACTTCGAGGCTGATGGCGCTCTCGGCCAGCATGTTCCTTTCTCCGTCATCGGAGCCGATACTGGCTTGCTCACCAAGCCGGTTCCTTCGAGCGAGCTTGAGATCTCCATGGCTGAGCGCTGGGAGGTCGTGTTTGACTTCTCCGCCTATGCTGGCAAGAACGTTACCCTCCGCAACTCCCGTAAAGTGCAAGCCGATGACGACTACAACGGTACCGACAAAGTCATGCGCTTCGTCGTCGGAGACACAGTCAAGAACAATGCGAACAACGGTGCCCTCCCACCCGCATTGCGCCCGGTTCCATTCCCGCCAAACAAGGCCGGTGTGGACAGGACCTTCAGGTTTGAGCGGTCAAACGGCGAGTGGCAGGTCAACGGAGTCGTCTTCTCTGATATTGCCAACCGTATCCTTGCTAAGCCTCCTCGTGGCACCGTTGAGGTCTGGGAGCTTGTCAACGGTGGTGGTGGGTGGTCGCACCCAGTACACATCCATCTTATCGACTTCCAGATCATCTCCCGTGTCGGTACTCGCCCTGTCCTGCCCTACGAGAAAGAGGCTTTGAAGGATGTCGTCTGGCTTGGAGGTTCTGAGACCGTCCGCGTCATCGCGAGATACGCACCTTGGGATGGTGTCTACATGTTCCATTGCCACAACTTGATTCACGAGGACCACGACATGATGGCTGCTTTCAACGTCAGCGCCCTCAATGACTTTGGCTACCAAGAGAAGACCCACTTCATTGACCCAATGGAGCAGAGGTGGCGCTCAAAGCCTATCAACAATGCAGACTTCACTCCACAGGCCATCCAAGCCAGGTTGGCAGAGTTCGCAGGCCTTGACGCCTACAACAAGGCCCCTGAGGTCGAGTCCAAGTTGGAAGAGTACTGGAGAACCAAGGTCGCCGGCGCGCCGAATACCCTTGCGACAAGCGTTGTCACTTCCTCTACCGTGGCGGCGACTGCGACACCTGTCAGCGGTTCCTCTTCTTCGGCTGCAGTCTCTGCCTCCGCCTCAGCCTCATCAATCGCTTCGGCTGCTGTTTCTGCCTCCGCCCCAGCCTCATCAATCGCTCCGACTCTGTCAACAACGACCCAGGCTGCTTCTAGAGCCACCACTACTAAGTCTTCTACTACGACGAAGAGCACCACGACAAAGACGACGACAACGCGGTAGAAAAGCGTTCGACTTTTTCTGTTTTCTTATTTTCCGCTTACTTACGGCACATGTATCGAATACGCTCCTGTACGATCTGATGAGCCACGACACTCCTTTTAGAGATATCCCTTAGAGATAACGACACTCCTTTGATGATGGCGTTTTGCATTGGGTCTGGAGTATTGGTGGGCATCTGACATCCGCATCGCATTGCATTGCATGGTATCGCATCGGATACAGACCGTTCTCAGACAGTCACCGCGAGGTTTCTTGCTTGTTCGTATTTGATTTCCAAAGCGTTGTACATACATCCTGCATGGCTGTGGTCATTATATCGATTCCTCTGGAATTCTTCTCAAATCTGCTCTCTGCTGCACAAATTGAAGGGCCTTTCATGCTGCCGGAGACGCGCGTGTCGCCCGCATCCCCGGGAGCTAGTGTTGCTACTTATGTCGCTAGTATCACCATTACCTCGGACTCACCCAGGGAACACAGCCAATGAGAAAGCGTGGTGTAGAGGGTGAGCCATCATGAACTCTTGGGTACAACCAACGGTAATATACTGACTTCTAAACTCATAACATACACACATACTAGGCCACTCAGGAGAGATACACAAACATCATCTAAGTCCTACATCTAGGGTCTCACTGGCACTCTTGTTGCTGATGGGCCGCGGATGATGGGCAAGTCGGGAAAGATGATAGCAGTACTAGCGACATGAGTAGCTGACAGCGCAAGAGAGTCTCGCAGTCCCGCCCTGTCGCTCTCCGACAGCTGACTATCACCAACACGCGTGTATGACCAACACCCTGGCGCGGCCTGCCTGTAAAGCGGAGGCTGCGACTCAGCTGGTGTGTCGCCGAGAATGTACCTTTTTCGATCCACTTATCACTTGTCCATTAGTTGGTGAAGATGTCTATGCACTCTGTGTCGAGCACACTCGTACATATATGTATCTACGAGAGCTGCAGGTGCACATGGCAATGCAGAGAGGATGGTCCCTGGCAAGCAGAACGATCATCGTGAGACTGCATGTGCTCGTGCATGGCAGACAAGGTTCGAACTTTCCAGCGATGTGCGAGGGATGCAGTCCCGGCTCATCGGTTCGAGATACGTGGCTAGCACCAACGCTAAACGCGGATCTCAGCTGCAAGGAGTCTGGTACCTGGCACGTGCCTGGCTGCGACGACATCACGGATCGCTGGCACGCCACGCTAATCTCACGTCCTAACCCGATCCAACCCTTGCCGACCTAAACCGGCAATGTCGACGGGTGCAAGGACCGATTCTCCGCAAAGTCTCCCCACGACGGTCAGCATGCGACTGCCGCTCCCAGCACTCACCCCGCGTGGCGTGTGTCGTTCTCCCAGCGCCATTCGGGTCTCAGGCAAGCGATCCAGGCAAGCGATCCAGGCACGCGAGTCGGACGCCAAGCCGGTCGAACCGCGCGAGAAGGCTCTGTTACTCGCGGAAAACTACCTAAACGTTACCGCTATCCCCAGGCCACGCCGTGTTCGATCCATGTTGGCTGAATACAGTCCTCGATAGCGCAGCTCGCTCTGCTAACACGCCGCTAGATGAAAAGCTAAAATGTTTCACATCGCCAGTCGTCTGGGCATGATCGCGCACTAACCGCAATATCGCCCGACCTCACGGGGATCGCCTTAGTCCGTCTTCCCCAGACCAAGCCGGGCAAGGCGAAGCACGCGACGTCGATATACGCTTGAGCGCTCACGCTGCATCGAGGACAGGTTTGCACTACTCGAGTAACGTTTACCGCGTCGTAGTCCAGGAACATGGCGTGATGGTGCGCACCCTGCCCAGCTCTCCACATTCGACGCTCACCACCCTGCCGTCTTCGCGGCACGACGAAAATGCTGCTGTATGCTGCTGTTCTCGACTCGCAGAGCATGTACGGAGAGCACTGGCCGCCCGCTCGTCACTTGCCGCATCAGATCGCCGTTTACGACTGTGGCGTGGCGCTCGTCGACGCAGGAACCGGGTCTGCGAGAAGGCAGAATGCAAATCCAGCGCTTGGCCAGCTGTCCCGCGTAGCCGTCGGGTGCGTTCGATGTGTTGATCTTCCGGTGGTGATCTCCTCAGGAGACTGCTCTAGATCCCTGGATATGTCTACTTTTGACCAAAGTTACGAGGGAACTGGGCTGAGACTACAGGGCGTGGCTGCATGGTGAGGCCTCTTTCGACTTCGCTCCGTATGCTAACCTCCAGCTGCTCGAGTCAACACGCACCTTTGCCCTGCGCCAGTACTGCTGTCCATTCATGGCTCGTCGTTCTCCCCGCTCTCGCACACGCCTTGTCTGCAATCGATCCCCTCGATTACCGCATCTCGCCTCAAGCCACAAAGTATGCTGATCACAACCCTTGGGGAACACCCACGATGCTGCGTCCCCCCACGAGCGTGTACTTATTCTCCGCATTGTTCCCACCATTCTGATGGATCAGGTCCCAAGGGTTTGTTCTTGGTTGACAACGTCTCTCGTTTCTTCTCTCGTTTCCTAGCCGTCCCCAGTACACGATGGCGAAGCTCAATATCTTTTTCGTTACTTTTCTTTTATTTCTCTCTGCCTTCGCCTCCCCTTGGCCAAAGTTCTCTGGCTTGAATGGAATCCTTCGGCGGGAGGCAGTTCCCGCCGTTGAGGATGCGAATGTTACCAGTGATCAGCTTCGGAAGCGGACCGATGATGGCAAGACTTATACCAAGACCGTGACGGCGACCTACATGTCGACCAAAACGGAGAAGAAGACAGAAACTAAGACCGAGAAGAAGACGGAGACCCGCACGGAGACCGACTGGCGGACCAGGTCTTCGACCAAAACTTCCACCGTCCAGGTGACCGTAACACAGACGCAGCCCGCGTCGACTGTCACCCAGCCGGCTTCGACTGTGTACAGGACCAGCACCTACACCCAGAAGGGGTCTACCGTCACTCTTCCCGCGTCTACGGTTACGAAGACGCAACCAGCCAGCACGGTCACGAAGACGGAAGCCTCCAAGAGCACGTACACGTACACGTACACCAAGCCGGGCTCCACCACAACTGTTGCAGGACCCACCGTCACGAAGACCCAGCCGGGATATGGCATGACTGTAACGTCCAGCGTGACTGTCACCTCGACTTACGCCGCACCAGCAAGCACGATCACATCGACCGCTTATGCCACGGTTACTCAGACGCAGACGGAAGTTTCCACAGCACCGGGAACCACTTCCACTGTCTACGCCACTGCCACCGTGACGGAGGTTTCGACTCAGGCGGCAACGGTAACTGAGACTCAGACCGCTTCTGCTACAGTGATCCAAACTCAGACCGCTTCCGCCACAGTGACTGAGACCAACTCTCAGACCGCTACTATCACAAGCACCTACGTGGAACCAGGAACAACCTCGACGTTCTACACGACCGAGACTTCAGACACTACCGTCACAGCCACATCGACAGTCGATGTTACTGTAACATCTGTCTCGACCGCTCAAGGCTCGACGACCACAGAAATTTCGACGGCTCCTGGCACGACCCTTACAGAGACCACGACTGCCCCGGCAAGCACTGTCACTGAGATTTCGACGGCTCCAGGAAGCACCACCACTGAAATCTCTACAGCACCAGGTGCAACCGTCACGGAGATATCCACAGCGCCCGCGGGCACCGTAACTGAGGTCTCCACTGCGCCGGGAAGCACCACCACCGAGATCTCGACCGCCCCGGGTGCGACAGTCACGGAGACATCCACTGCTCCAGCAAGCACGACCACCGAGATATCAACTGCACCAGGAAGTACCACCACTGAAATCTCTACAGCACCTGGAGCAACAATCACGGAGACATCCACTGCTCCAGCCAGCACCGTTACTGAGGTTTCCACTGCGCCGGGAAGCACCACCACCGAGATCTCGACCGCCCCAGGTGCAACCGTCACGGAGACATCCACAGCACCCGCAGGCACCATTACTGAAACCTCGACGGCGCCAGGCAGCACCTTCACAGAGACTTCCACTGCTGCAGGCTCAACTATCACGGAGACATCCACGGCCCCGGCAAGCACTGTCACTGAGACTTCCACGGCCCCCGGAGCAACAGTCACAGAGACGTCGACGGCTCAGTCAACATACTACCAGACTGTCACGTCTACCGAGCCTGCTAGCACTGTCACCAGCACCTACGTCGAGCCAGGAACTACCTCCACTGCTTACACGACCGAGACAAAGGATGTCACTTACACGCTCACTTCCACCCTTCCGGGAACCACTACCACGGAAACGTCAACATACCAGACTACCGAGACTCAGACCTACATTCAAACGGCGACGGAGGTCTCAACGGCCACAGTCACTCAAGTGTCTACCGAGACTAGTGTTGTTACCTCGACTGAGCTCTCAACTCAACTTTCCACCGAGACTAGTACTATGACTGCGACCGAAGTCTCAACTCAAGTCTCTACTACTACGTACCTGCAGCCAACCACTGAAACGTCGACGGCTTATGCGACAGCGACAACCACAGAGACTGCCACTGCCACCGCTACAGAAGTCTCCACTCAGTACCAGCCAACGACTGAGACCTCGTACGCTACACTCACAGCAACGGAGGTCAACTCCTACACTGCCACCGAGACTGTGCTCAGTACCTCGGTGTCAACGGAGACAGCAACTGTGACTGAAGTGTCCACTCTCACCCAACCGGCAACGATCACCCAGTTCTCCACCGCGACTCAGACTGAGGTCTCAACCTCTACTGAGCTGACAACCGTCACGATACCAACAACCGTCACGCTGCCTGGCGAAACCGTCTATGAGACTCAGACCTCGACGGCCACGATCACCTACACTCAACCAGGCTTTACCACGGTCATGCTCAGTACAGTGTACGCGACTGCCACCCAGATTCAGACCGACTTGACCACTACGACAGAGGCGGCGAGCACGGTCTATGTCACGACAACGGAGATCGCATACAGCACGCAGTTTGCGACAGTCACGACTACTGAAGCTGGCCCTGCCGCAACTGTCACAAGCACCGAGGCCGGCCCAACTGTCACTCAAACAACCACCTACACTGAGCCTGCCGGAGCTGTCACCGTGACCAGCACTGAGTCGGCTTCCACTGTGACGACTACCGAGTACTCGGCCGCCACTGCAACGGTCATAAGCACCGAGACTGCAACCGTCACTAGCACAGAAGCTGGCCCGACAGTGACCACTACGGAGTACTCAGCCGCAACTGCAACTGTCATAAGTACTGAGTCTGCCACTGTTACAAGCACAGAATACTCGGCGGCGACCGCAACTGTTACAAGCACGGAGGCCGGCCCGACTGTGACCACTACGGAGTATTCGGCTGCAACCGCAACTGTCACTAGCACAGAAGCTGCCCCGACCGTAACGACGACTGAGTATTCTGCCGCAACGGCTACAGTCGTAAGCACTGAGACTGCCACTGTCACAAGCACTGAGTACTCGGCCGCAACAGCTACTGTGACAAGCACGGAAGCCGGCCCGACCGTGACGACTACCGAAGCTGGCCCAACCGTCACAACCACTGAGTACTCGGCAGCGACGGCAACCGTTACTAGCACTGAGGCTGGCCCAACTGTCACAGTTACTACCACCGAGGCAGGAGCTGCTCAGACCGTCACCACCACTTATGTTGAGCCCGCTCAGACCGTTACGACGACCGCTCCAGGAGATGCCGTAACCGCAACCGTGACCACCACCTATGCTGAGCCCGCCCAGACGGTTACCACCACTGAAGCTGCCCAAACGGTCACCACCACTGAGCAAGGCGCTGCTGTCACCTACACTGTCACCACCACTGAGCCTGCCGGCCCCGCCGTGACAGTCACCTCAACGGCTCCAGGTGGTGCAGTTACTACCACTGAGTCCTACACGGTCACTACCACCGAGCAAGGTGGCGCCGTCACCCAAACTGTGACCACCACTGAGCAAGGAGCTGCTGTAACTGTCACCACCACCTTTGCTGAGCCCGCCCAGACAGTCACGACGACCGAGGCTGCCCAGACAGTCACGACGACCGAGGCTGCCCAGACAGTCACCACTACTGAGCAAGGAGGCGCTGTTACCTACACTGTTACTAGCACCGAAGCTGCCGCTCCTGCCCAGACGGTGACTACTACGGTTCCTGGCGCTGCCGTGACCCAGACGGTCACAACCACTGAGCAAGGCGGCGCTGTTACCGCCACTGTCACCACCACCGAGCCTGCCGCTCCTGCCCAAACGGTCACTACTACGGTTCCTGGCGCGGCCATGACCCAGACTGTGACTACCACTGAGCAAGGCGGCGCTGTCACCGCCACTGTCACCACCACCGAGCCTGCCGCTCCTGCCCAAACGGTCACTACCACCGTTCCGGGTGCCGCTGTGACCCAGACAGTCACTACGACTGAGCCTGCCGGCCCCGCCCAGACCGTTACCACAACGGCGCCAGGCGGTACAGTGACGTCCACCGAGACTCAGTCCTACACCGTCACCACCACGGCTCCAGGCAACGCTGTCACTGCGACTGTCACCACCACGGAGGTCCAGCCGGGCCCGACTGTCACCACCACGGCGCCCGGCGGCACGGTAACGACGACGGAGGTGCAGCCAGCGTCAACAGTGACGCTTACACAGGCTGGTCCGACGGTCACATCCACCGCTACCGTGACGAACGGCAACGGCTATGGCAACACCGTCACCCAGACCGTCACGACCACGAAGTCGACGGCCACAGTGGTCCAGACCTCCACGGTGGTCCAGACCACTACACCACCTCCAGTGACCACGACCACGACCATAGGAAGAACGACCATCACGTTACCGCCGGTTACAACTCAGACCACAACGACGACGACGAAGACCCTAACGGTTACTTCGAGCAAGAGCTAGACGTAGGAAGCTGATGCGTAAGTGGATTGAGGGAATGGCGTTGGAGAGTGTGATTTATGATCCGTGATGGGCCTCGGCCGGGTATGAAGCGTCACGGTGTCGCTCGCGATCGATTGATTTGCTTTTTCTTTTTGCTGGTGTTTAGCGCGAGGGCAAAGTCAAGACTGTCTCGCCAGTTGGTTTCTACCGTGTTGCTGGCATCTTGCTATGATGTACTGCTATCATGGCTACTTAGTGTGGAATGAAGCCTGTGTCTATTTGAGCCTTTTGGTGTTGTGTGACAGATTGTGCAAATGATATGATGCGTCAGGTTGAGAAACTATCCAGCTTCATATCCAGTCAAACGCAAACTTTTACTTGGACATCAGGTCTGGAAGGCATCTTCGATCACTGAGAGCAGATTGGACCCCTTCCATGAACGTGAGGGTTGCTTGGCCCCTCTGAATAGAGCGTCTGCACGAACCGAAAGAGCTGTCCCAGCGCAGCGCCATAGCGACAATCTGGAACTTTGCACTGAGACCGCACACCAGTTGGCGGAACATACTTTTGGCCCAATGCACAGCCAAAGGTCTGCGCATGTCGTTCGCTATTATATACACTCTCGTGGGAGCGCGATTCTTGGCGTACGACACATCGGGAGGTCACTTGGCTCCCGACTTGTGTTCAAGACATGTGATTCTAATGTCCCATGTATCAAACACGTGCACTGTCCACCGGGATGGCTATCCTCAACCGTTCCTAACGCGATGATCAGTGATTGTGAACTGTAGTACTGAAGCTAGAAGGCCGAGGATCCCGTCGTAGTGGACCACCCCTGGCTCGCGGCACTATAGTAATGATTGGGATAGAAGATGAAGTTTACATGAGACAACTGCTGCGAGTGAAGTGAGGCCTGATAAACAGTCGCGAGATGGCCGTGCCGATGGACTGTAGGGCAAGGGCTTAGAGTGAGCGAACGCGATGTATGTTGGACTGTAAGATGCTGGAAACTCAGAGTTGATGATTTGGAGAGGAACGGTTGTGGGAGGAAATGAATGCAGATGGTGAGAGAGTCCTGTTTTGATGCGACGTTGGATGGAAATGTGCTACGGAAGGCACGGTGAGGTAGCAAGGTATGAAGGAAGGAGTTATTCCTGTATATATAATACAAGTCTTCTACATAGATCTCAATCATCACTTTCTTCTCCAACTTCTTGACAAAATGAGTGAGGATGATGTAAGATGGTCGCTTAACTCGACTTCATCCTCAACGATGTATTCTCACCACTAACCGGCCTGAACCAGGTTGCAAGGCCTTTCTGCGAGGACAAACTGCATCGCTTGCCACAACATCGGAGTTCCTAATGTATGGTTCAAGCTGAGTCGCTTGCCGCAACGTTGAACGTTCCTATGTAGGCTATGCACCGGTCTGTAACACCAAGTTTGGAAGACCAAATAAGTCTACATGCTACACCGTTCAACATCTAACGTAGGCTTGCACCGGTCGCCGCGAGACTAAGATCCGCTAACGACATGTGGCCGTTTCCGGCTCAGCCTGTCCTCCACTAAGTCTGCACCTAATGGCAAGCAACTCTACGACAATGATAAGGCCGTATCGAGTGTCGTCGGCCAACCTAAATCAAGACAGTCGAAGCAACGGAGCTTTGACGGTGTTACGTCAGTTTTACGCTTCATACGGAACCTACGCAGATGGTGGGAGCTCTAGTACGTAACTCGTGAAAGTGTTTCTCATGTCATTCACAAGCAAGAGACATCCGTGCCTCCACTATTTCACGCATCAGCCCCCTTTATATATCTTCCACCGAATAGTCCCTAAAATTTGCATCATCCGCATCCCGATCCACCATGAACGGAAAACGCTCTTCGCTCTCTTTCAGGTACTCCGGTACATTCTCCGTCCCCACCTTCACGTACTCTTCACCCTCCCGGTCGAACAGATCCAGTCCGTTCCTGGCTCTCCTGCCAACCTCACTCGGTGTCTTGAAATCCTCCCGATTGTACTCCGTGTGGCTGAAACTGCGTATCTTCGTCACCATCTCCCCCAGTGTAGTAAAACAACTGCTGCAGTGCCAACTCGAATTCCACAAATCTGTGTCGCCGGGCCCCATGCGCAGATTCTGCGGTAGCACGGTGTCTTCCAGGCCTTGGAACAAGGTGGCTTGCGGGTGATGCCACTCGTCGCCGACGTGTTGCCACTGGAAGCTGTAGTAGAAGAAGCGGGAGCGTAGGGTCGTGCGAGGGGGGAATGCGCAGTTGCGGAGGGCGGTAATGGTGGAGGGGCGCGGGACCTCGTCGGTATCGGAGACGAGGAGGACGTCGTTTGGCGCGGGAGCCGAGAGGCCGAAGAGGGAGGGGAAGACGTGTGTGAAGACGGCGTTGCGGGTGTAGGATTCGCGCTTCCAGCCGCTGTTGTCGGACAGATGGGAGAGGTCGACGGCGTGGTAGATTGTCTGCGGGTGGAAGGGGGAGTAGCGGGAGTAGTTGTCTTTGAAGAGCATGGGCTTTTCTTTGTTCGTGAAGGTGCGAGTGGACTCGACGATGACGAAGTAGTCGACGTATTAATGCAGCTCGTTCAACCGGATCTCGAGCCAGTCAAGCTCCGTGCTGATGGTGAACAGGTCGTAGACCTTGCGCGGCCGGCTGCGTGTTGGGTATACTGTTGGATTGTAAGAGCTATAATAGCTCTCGGCCTCATCGACAGGTAGGATTGGAAATATGCCGGGTCCTCCTTGGCAGAAGCTTCGACTGGAGAAAACGGTATCGAGGTTGGCGATGAGTCGGCTTTCCAACCGGATCTGGAAAAGTCGTAGATCAAGATCAGAAGTACCAAGACGACTAACGCCCGTTTCACGATGGTCGAGCGTTTGGACCGTGGCGGGGTCCAGTTGGCCCACTCTAGAGTGTGGTTACCCACGAGAAGAGACATGTCCAAGGATCGGAGCAAAAGTAGGAAGAGGTTTGCCAGATCACGCACGTATTGAAAGGAAGGACGGCAACCTGACGGGAAAGCAGATCTGAGCAAGCTACGATGATAAGATAGAGAACAGACCCAACTCGCACAAGTCTTGCCACACAGGTGTGAGCTGGAGGCACCTTTGCTGCGCCATATTCAAGTATATCTCTGCTTTACAAACCTTGTTTGCCTGCAATTGAGGTAGGGCGAATCATTCTCCACCTAGTACAGGAACTTAAAGACATCGTGCAGATCAGAACAGCCCATTCCGTCTTCCGCGGGCACGAGGCTGAGACGACTGGTCAACAAGACGGTGTGGCGTTTGCAGGCGTATATCATGAACTCGGCCCTACCGATCCTGCCACAGATCTCCCGCAGAGTATCGAGTCCCCGGGTTTGACCCTAGTTTCTATCGGTAGGAAATGTTTGACGTGCAAGCTGGAGTGCTCGATCTTCGAAGGGGGGCGTGCGACCGCCGACTGTAGTGCGAACGGAACCAACGGAAGCCACATGGCGGGTTGGAACGCTATTGCAACGAGACGTGCATATACGAGCCAGATAGAGAAGACGTCGTGCATCCAACTAAGTTGATACCTTGCAGGGCTAGCGACGCGTGAGGCCTTGGCAGTGGTGGATCCAGGCTCTGCTGCTTGGGACTCTCTTCGCGATAACAGTGCAGTTAGTTGTCACACAAATGAGATTGCACATGAGTGGAAACATGTGCAGTCTAATCCATCGAGTAGGGCGGGTTGATGGAGAGAGAGAGAGGAGTCCTTGACACACCGACGGACAGACAAGGCTCAGTTGATGTGGGGCGGATGTGTAGTTTGGCCGACCCCCACGCCGGCACTGTTTGCCTGTCAGAACCATTCTGCGGTACAAGTCTTAAAGTCCTGTTTCTTCGGTCTCACCAAGAGTCATCTTACAGGACATACAAACAGCTCCCGATCGCCGCACTACTCATTCAGGACTGCTTCATCTAGTGCAATTGACTCGCCGCTCTGTTGATATTTGATTTTTCGCGGGTTGCTAACATCTTAAAATCTTAGCAATGTCAGACCACCTTGTACATCGCAGTCGAGAAATTTGTATTCGCCAGCAGTACGTCTTTAGAAGTTGCCGTACTCCGGCCGGAATGGCTCCCACCATCCAAGGTGGATCATGAACTCAACTTTCCGAGAAATTATTGTTTCGTATATGTATTACCTTGCCCAGCGTATAGATACCTCACAGCGATAACGTCCTTCACTAAACAAGACCTATCGGGAGATCATCAATGCCCCACGCATATTGCGAGTCTCAGGACCAGATAGTTTTCAACCGAAGATCAGACTCGTCCAGGACATGTCGCCCACGACTACAGTCTTCCCCCCACCTCCAATTCTGCTCCAACCAACGCCCCGCCCCCCTCTCACATCATCTCTTCCACCAACAGCACCCACATCACGTCGCTGTGCCATTGAGCGCCAAGATTGCAAACAACCCCCCAACAACCGGCCTCGCCACAAACGGCCCACTCGGGTAATCCCCCGTCTGCGCATCATACCAGTCCGTCATGGCGCGATTCGTCGGCGTCTCGTTGATCCACTTCGCGAGATCCTCGATGAACATGTCGCGCGTGCTGGTCGACGCGACCGCCGCGACGAAGAGCTCCCAGTCACCTGTGTTTGGGATGTTAGTGAGGGTGACGGAGTAGAATGGGAGGAGGGGGTTGCAGACTCTTTGTGTAAGTGTGGCGCGTGTCGAGGGGGACGCCGTATTGCAGCTCGACGGTGGGGTAGAAGGCGGATTGCATGTCGTAGACACTTTGGGGGACGAGGTTGAGGTTGAGCTCGCGGTCGCTGTAGAGGTTGTAGAGGAGGCCGTGGGAGGAGTTGTCCCCTTCGATGGAGGTCAGCTTGTTACTACCGGAGCAACTTTGGAACGCACTCACCGTAACTCAGCGTGGTGTGCGGTGGATCCGCATCCATTGCTATCCCGAGCTGCTGCCACTGGGTAATGTAGTCGTGTGCAATCCGTGTGTAGTTGGCGCCGTCATCGGGGTGGCCCGTTCGATTAGCGATCTGTGACATAGCTTCGATGCCGATGATTCCCTTGAGCGCCAAGTTGGTCTGGTTCCTGCGAGGAGAGTCAGTTTGCGTCTCAGCCATGGGCGAAAGTCAAGACGGCAAGGCGTACGCGAGCGAGCCAGCGAAGTCATCAGTTGAGATCTGGTTTGCCGGAATGAGGGCTTCTTCAACGAGGTACTCATTCCATTGTTTGAGTATATTGTAGTGGTCGCTGAGCCACGCGTCGTCACCGGTTCGCTGAGCGTAGGCCAGCGCCATGATCACTGTCAACAAAAGATTGTTAGTTAATGACAACTGCAGTACCAACTTCGGCATCTACTTACGCATGTTGCCGCACTCCTCAAGCGGCTGCTGCTCAGCATTGCCGTCATTGTGGCCAGTCGCGTTCGGATAGTGGGTTCCGAGGTCGTGAATGGAAAACTGAAACGGCCAGTTTCCCGCTTCTTGGTGTTCGAAGAGGGGGTTCAGTACGAGCTTGAGGAGCGTAGGGTTGGTGTACAGCAGGATCGGATGGAAGGGGAAGATGACATCAACGGTCTGCATGTTGCCATTGCTGGATATTTCCTTCAGAAACAGGTACATGTTGCTTGCAGTCCCGCAAAGCTGCGTAGCAGCAAACGCTTGACGGACGGCAAGCGAGGTAATGGTCAGGTAGTTCTGCCCTGCTGCAGCGGTGGAATCGCTGGCAACCTGGTTGTCGAGGTTGGTAGCAAGGCTGCTGGCGGTTGGGTAATCATTGTAGAAGAAGCTGATGGCATCAAGCTCATTCGCGAAATAATTTGTCCACAGCGAAGGTACCGGGCGAGTACTATTTGCTCCCTCAAACTGGACCGCCTCCGCCTGGTTCAAGCTGAGACCAAAGAGGGAGGAAACCGGTTGAGAACCCACAGAGCCCAGATCGAGAGCGAACCCGAATACGGGCCAGTTGCTGTTGATTGCTCGATAGTCAGTATCAGCAGCCCCAGTAAGACTTCCGTTACTAATAAATTGCTCTCTGACAGAGGTGTCCGCTCCTGACTGGTGAGTGAGCGCGGCCGTGTTGGAAGTCAGACAGTACCAATTGCCCCAGTCCGCTTGATCGCTGGACTCAGAGAAGAGGAGTTGCGTCTGCCGATAGAATTTGTGATAAGCTATCCCAGCAGTTTGCTGGCGAGGGACAATGTAAGTGCTTGGCGCCATAGAAGTTGCAGTAAGCGTCTGCGATACAGTCGTTGCAGGTTGCGCCGGCACATCGGTGTTGCTGTGCACGACCGAAGTCCTCCATCCCTCATAGTTCTTCCTAGTGCCAAAGATCTTGCGTTGCTGCCCGAGCGGGAGACCTGTGGGCTCGGTTGTTGTTCCTGTTGACAGCGAAGCCGGTGGCGTACTACTCTCAATAACACCGTAGTCCCACTGAGCGACTGCATTGCGGTCGCCCGAAACCCATTCTGTCGGAGTCAGCTGACTTTCGAAACCGAAATGGGTGTGATCCTCGTCGAGATGTCCTTCGAGAAACTGGGACCAGGTCACAGAGTGCCAGGAGTGATCACGCACCTGCAGATATATCCGTATACAGCTGCACATCGTGTTGGTTGCCGTCAAGCGAAGCCACTTCGACTTCCATATAGGAGAAAGGCAGCGAGAGCCGTAGGAAATCATCGGGCGTTACAGGGGACAGGAACGTGACAGTTATGCTTACGGTATTGTTCACGTTCTGCACGAAGCGGCTTCTTGTTGATGTATACTCGAAGTGAGTCTGACTAACAAGCGCAGGGCCAGGTGGCGCTCCCATCCATGTGTGGGTAGTACCGTCGACGCGGATGAGTCCTGTCCAGCCTGTGACTTGACCTCTGCAGATACAAGTTAGCGGCCAAGCGAAAAGTCGAATGTAGATGGCACCAACGTCCAGAAGGTTGGCCACTGGCCAGCGAGGTAGCCCCCATTACCGCCATCACTCCCGGCATTTTGCCATGTGCTCATATAAGGGCTCTTGACAGCTAGTGGGATAGAGGGTGGCCGGGCCGGAGAGAATGAAGACTGGGCACTGGACAGTGTCAGAAGCAATGCAACAGTCGCTAGGAGAGTGGCCATGGTGATGCTTGGCCCGCGACTGACACGTAAGATGCCTCTTCTGCCACTTCGGGCCCTCGCAGCTCCTTATATATACAGCCGGTGGGGGCCATGGTGCTACATTCAATGCTGCACGCGCCAGCCATGTGTGCTCGTGCTGCAGCCCGTTACATGGATCGAGGTGTGAGCAGAGTGTTACAAGCAGCAATGGACGGACTGAAGTTCAAGTGGAAGGACCATCTGATGTAATGTTGCAGCGGAGCACCTGGCTGGATTATGCAGGGCTGTCCGCCTCCGCACATGCACGACATCGCCACGGGAACGGCACGGGAAGCGCCTCGTGAGCGCCATTCAAGCCCAATACTGGAGTGGAGGAACAAGGACGATGGCAGGTGTTCGCTGAGAAGCCCGTTTAACTCTGACGATGACAAGAGCACGAGGGAAGATCAAGGGAGGAGAAACCACCAAAGGTGACCACATCACAGGTTGCTCGTATGCGCGAGATCGCCGGATAGCAATGCAGGTCCCGTGGGGCCGTCTCACCTTCGCAATACTTTTCTTGGGCACACTCGACTGGCTTGCATTTATGCGCCTGCCGCAAAGGAATATCTCCGACTGTGCTTGCGGGGGAGCGCAGGGGAGGAAAAGATCAAAGACTGGTAGTGGAGGGGAAATGAGAGGAAGCAGGCCAAACCAATCCCCGTCTAGCGTGCTATGTAGTGCTCCGTTGCTGCATCCTGCATCTCTCTTCGCGCCGACATCATCTTGCAATGGCAGTCGCTTGCCTTGATTGAACCAAACAGCTCTATCACGCGTACATTGTTTGATGTAACGTCCGTTGTCGCATTCCAGGGATTCGTTTGCCTTCAATTTCCAGTTGAATTTGCGAAACTCACGCTGGTAGACAGAAGCTCCTATCAGGCATGGATGCCGACAGCGACTGTGAGGACATGGCTTTGGATCGGCTCCTGAGTCGAGGAGCTTGCTGCTGAACCGCCGCCACCTTGATTGAGTGTCTTGGCCTCAACTTGGAGACTGCCAATGCCGGATGCCACGTGTTGATGTCGCATGGATTGTATTCTGATCACGAGGATACATATCGCACTACGAATTTGCAGCGTAAAGCTTGGCTGTGCCCGGTATTTATTGGTAGCATCTTAAACGATAAACTGTCGTTACGGTCGGTGAGCTCACATTCGCGCGGCGGTACCTAGAGCATCCCCAGCCACCCCAGGTTAATTGAGTCTACTGTAGAAGCGTTCTAGTGCCCCAGCTACCTCACCCGTTTTGAAGACAACATACAACCTGGATGTCCTCCAGGGCCAAGGACTCAACTGTCCCGTGAGTGCGAAATTAGCGATTCGTATAGCATTGTGATGTCCTGCTTGGAAACTTCCACCACTGCGTCCCTTTTACGTGTACGGCGGCCCAAGCGGCAAAAGACGCCGAACCTCCGAAGCCTGGCTTTTGCTACCTAGGTACCCTTGTTGCGACATAACTTTGCATACACACACACTAGTTACGGCTGAGGCTCACCGAGGTTGCTGATGACTTACGTGGACTTTGCACAATCATGTAGCAACGAAGATCATGAGGACGAGCTCCTCCGCACTTGCTCTCCAGGACAATGTAGCGCTCATCGATGATCTCATAGTCCTCCTAGGACCCTGAGGCTTTGCTCGCTGCGAGCTACACGTACCTCACCTTGTGGACATGTGTAGCGGTCTCTTTCCAACCGGACTTACCACTGTTCCGTAGGCTCAGAATTCGCACCTTGGAGGGCAACAAGAACGGCAGCACTCGCTGAACCATTTCACAGTTCACAGGCCGCCTAGTTCGCACTGCGGACCGTCCATCAGCTCGCGATGACTTCCATCCTGCACCACCCCCTTCTGGGCCCGATCAAAGGCCTCAACGTAACACCGTTCCTCACCCAATTCCGCGCGCTGCCCTACGCGCACATCTCCCAGCGCTTCGCCCGCTCCGTCCTCGCCGGCCGCCTGCCCAACACCTCCACCTCCGCCTCCATCCCCTTCGACGCGACCCGCGAAGGCCCCAGCAGCATCCAGCCGTGGGACAGCGCGCGAACGGACGCGACCGGGAACCAACTCCCGACCTCCAACATCCCCGACGGCTGCGGCGACGACCAGAGCGAAGACTGCCTGCACCTCACCATCACCGTCCCCAAGGACACGCCCCCGACCGCCAAACTACCAGTCCTCCTCTTCCTCCACGGCGGCGCCTTCTTCCTCGGCGCCAGCACAAGACCGTACTACTCGCCCCTGACCTTACTCACGCAAGCCGTCAACGCCTCCACCCCTCTCATCTTCGTCGCGCTGAACTACCGCCTCGGCGCGCTGGGCTTCTTCCACTCGCCCGAAGCGGCAGATCTCATACCCCCGAACAATGGGCTGCACGACCAGCTGCGCGCCTTCGAGTGGGTGCGGCGGAACATCGGCGGGTTCGGCGGGGACGCGGGGAATGTGACGGCGGTGGGGCAGAGCGCGGGCGGGGAGAGCCTGAGTCTGCATAATATCAGCGGCGGGGAGGAGAAGCTGTACAGGAGGTGTGTGCTGTTTTCGGGAAGTCCGGTGACGATGCCGTGTAAGACGCCGGGGGAGCATCAGGAGAATTTCCTAGAGCAGGCGAGGGGGATGGGAATCAAGACGGAGGGAAAGGGGAGCGAGGATGTGGCGAGGGAGATGATTGCTGCGGACGTCGATAAGGTTAGGAAGTTGGCGTTTGTGGGGGCACCGTGCAGCAGCAGCGAGGTGCTGCCGTATGAGAAGCCGACGATGATGCTGACGAGGCGGAGAAGACCGGGGAAGTGGCTGGAGAAGCTGATTGTCAGCGCTGCGGAGTATGATGGTGGGATCTCGTATAACATGCTGTTGAACGATGAGTCGCGCAAGGGGCATGCGGCGTCGTTCGCACGGATTGCGAGGGACGTGCTGAAGGAGCCGCAAGCGTTGATGGACCTGTATGAGATCAAAGAAGAGGAAGACGACGAGATGGCATTGAGAAAGATATGTCAGTTCGAGAGTGACATCGGTTTCTTTGCCGCAGCATTGAGCGAAGCAATGGGTACCAGCGAAGCGGATGAGCTTGATCAGCTCGGAGAATCATCCTCTCGTTCCCGTCCGGATACTTATACGCAACTCTTCGGACTCGGCAATCCGTTTGACGGGCCGCTGCCGAAGAACGAGTACGCCACGCACACATGGGACATTGTGGCTTTGCTTGGCGCATACGAGGATCAACTTGAGGAAGGGACGAAGGATATCATACGATCATGGCGGGCCAAGTTTATTGGCTTCGCGGTGGGCAAAGATCCTTGGGACCAGTGGACGCCAAAGGAGGGGAAGGCGCTCGTGGTCCGCAATGAAGGAGCGACAGTTCAAAAGAGCAGCGATTATGTGGGGCCGAAATCAAGAAGAGGAATGTTGCTGGAGATTGCTCGGAGGGAGGGTGGCGACGAAGGCTGGGACCTCTTGTGGGAAGGCGTGTGTCGGAGGTTCTTGATGAAGGGCGAGTAGGTTTGGGCTGTCCCCCGTGAGTCTCGGGACATATTTAGAACCACTTGGAATATACACCTCTAGACACGAACAGGAAGCTAATACAAGTTCGTCGACAAGTCTGTACCGTTATCTTCGATTCACTTGCTCCTTGGCCATGAATCATGTATTCCGTTCGACTGCCTCAGTCGTCGCTGCCTACTTTTTGTGCACAGCTCAAAACATCAAATCAGTCCTTGTGTACCAGCCAGGATGCGGCGAAATCGACGTGTTTCAAGCAGTTGAAGGCTTCAGCGCCTCCGCGATAACTTCAAGCGTCCTCACCAACTCCTCATCTCTCATGGGTTTGCCGACAACCTGAATGCCGCAAGGGGCTCCCTCTACGGCGTCTGCGTCATCTGTCGCGTGTTACGTTAGCAAGGATGTTTTGACCAGGAAGACCTGCTTGATGTTGGGAGAGTTCACTAACATGGCGGAACGTATGTCACATCGGAACGGATGTACTCTTTGTCCAACTCCTTCGAAGCCTTGAGATACGGTATCGAGGCCGCCGGATACTGTGAAGGTCAGCCCAAACGCGTGCAAGTGTTGAGTAGCTTCATTAACTCACATCAATGACGTTCGGCAACACTGTATAGATCGGAAGACCGTAGGTATCATGCGGCACCGCAGTAGCCTGGTAATTCGGCATGACGATGGCATCAAGCTCGTTCTTTACGACAAGATCATGGTACACTTTCATGGTCTTTCTCCGCTCCACGTTCAGATTGAACAACTCGTCCAATGTGGGTTGGTAATCGTCCAACTCAGGGAATCGACAGCTCAATAGCGACGCAACAAAGGGTTCTTGCACCGCATTAAGGTAGGTGAGGGGTGTCTTCGCGGGGTCGAGAAGGAAGAACTTCCAAGCTAGAACTGCTGTGGCGTAGATCGATGGTATTTCGTTATCCAGTGGGATGACCGAATGACCGGCGTCTCCTAATGCTTTCCGAGCTGTTGTCATCGTCCGAAGGATCGAAGGATGAAGAGGCATCTTCTTGTCCTCCATTATCAATCCGAGTTTCAAGGGCCGTGATGCAGCCTCAACACGCCGCCACGGGACCGCAAGGGCGCCTTCGTCAAGCAGCCAAGGATCACTGTCAAGGATTGTTCTCATGAACAACTCCATGTCCCGGATAGAATGGCCTTCAGGCCCGATACAAGGAAGGATGCTACTGGGCGAGCCAAGTCTTCCCGGAGGAGTCTTCCCGCCGAAGGGGATGCGGCCTGCTGTAGGCTTGAACCCAAATATACCATTGCAGAGCGCCGGAATGCGAACGGAACCAGCGATGTCGGTTCCAACTCCAAGAATGGATCCGCGGATCTTGAGCAGGGCACCTTCGCCGCCGGTAGAGCCGCCAGCTGTGAGATTGAGGTTGTTTGGATTCAGTGTCCGGCCGAAGACGTTGTTTTCCGAATCGGCCGTCATCATTGTTTGAGGGAGGTTCGTCTTGACATACATCACGGCACCCTGATCAAGTAGGATGTCCACAAGGGCGGAGTTCTGTGCTGCTGGTGCATGCTTGACAAACGAGACGTAACCAACAGTAGCCTGAACGCCTTTGACATTGAAAGAGTCCTGAAATGATCGTCAGAACCCGGAGCTAGGGGTTCTAGCAGACGAGGAGCTCCTCACCTTCAGGCTAACTGGCAGGCCATGAA
>JAKLMF010000235.1:0-22317 GCA_022813555.1 Botryosphaeria agaves | reverse complement strand
GCATGCATCAACCCGTCAAACTATGGGAGAGCAGCTTGCAGGCACTTGGCCCCCAATTTTAGGAGCGGAGCTCATCTGGTGCCTGCTGTACCACGACTTAGGGAACATGCCTGGCTTTTGAAGCCATCTTACTTCGTCAGTCTCTCTTGCATGCTGTTTCCCACCCTTAATACTCCACCAGGCATTTCCAGAGGACCCGTAAGCTAGGGTCTTTTCCAGTTGACCGCTCACAGGTACAAGAGATAGTCTTCACTTCCGTACAAGATGAAGAAATGCAATGTATGTGGTAGCCTCAAAGAGTCTACGGCTTCACAAAGCATCAGAAGGTTGCCCGAGCGTAGGAATTGGAGCCATCAGGACGTCGGCATTCTCTACAAGCTCGATGAACTCAAAGATGCGGTCGCTGACTCCTGCAGCCTCTGTGCTCTGATCTGGGATGGCTTACGCTGCTGCATCCCTGAAGAAACGCTTTCGCAACCAGGATGGTTTGTGAACCTCAGCTTAGATTCGGGGCAAGTGTGGCACGCATCGCTGCGTGCTAGCCCTAATTTAGTAGAAGTTCTGTTCGCGTTAGAGTTCTTCACTGCACAAGGTAAGGCGTCAGATTGATTCATTGTGAATTGGTTCGCTCACAAAAGAAGACAATCCTACCAACTGGAACCTGTGGGGGTCGGGAAATCTCCTTTCTGGAGATACGGGCTCAAAGGCTAGCTGGTCACGAGCGCTAGAATGGATACGGGAATGCGTAGACAATCACCGCCTATGCAATAAAAATCAAGAACCCGTTTCTTTACCAACACGTGTTATAGATGTAGGTCATGACGGCAGCGGTGGAAAAGTTAGGCTTTATGTGACCCATAAGGGAGAGACTGGAAGATACCTTTGTCTCAGCCATTGTTGGGGGCAGTCGCAGCCGTTGACCACTACAGAAGCAACGCTCGGAGAACGAACGCAAGATATTCCTTGGGGGTTGCTGCCAAAGACCTTCCAAGACGCCGTCATCGTTGCTCGTAGGCTCAATGTCCAGTACATTTGGATCGATTCGCTCTGCATCGTTCAGGACAGTGATCCGGACTGGTTGGGAGAATCCGGTCGAATGGCATCGATCTATCAAAATGCGTTTCTGACGATTGCAGCGTCGAAGTCAAGCAGCAGCAGCGATGGCTGTTTCAGTCGACCATTGGAAAAACCACCCCAGCATAGATTCATCTGTTACGACACGGAAGGCAGACCGCATGATTTCTACGTCCGGGTTAGCCTCCCTCACTGGCGCAACGGGTTCGTAGAATCTGCGATCAACGGTTACCGTCCCTACTCCCTCTTGAACCCACTGTTCAGCCGTGCCTGGGTGTTTCAGGAACGAATGCTATCGTCTCGAGTGCTGCACTTCACGCTATCAGAGCTGACTTGGGAATGCATGGAAGGGGAACACTGCGAGTGTGGCGACGTCTCACGAAAGCCTGCAGGGTTCCAGGAGGGGAAACAGGAATACCTGGGCAATCTTGACAACATCGTCAAGTACGGCCGTGGGTACTCGGAGCTCTTTTGGAACTCCATCGTAAAACAGTACTCAAGGCTCCAGTTGTCCTTCGGCAAAGACCGGCTGCCAGCGTTGGCCGGGCTTGCGAGACAGATGCAGCCTTACCGCAATACTAGGTATCTTGCAGGGGGATGGGAGGACACATTCCTGTCAGATCTTGTGTGGTACACCAGTAACGAGTCAAAATCGGACGACCCTCCTTTCATAGGCAGGCCTGAAGCTAGAAATGCTCCATCATGGTCTTGGGCATCTGCTAATCGCCCAGTCAACTTTCATGCGTTGGGCAGAAACCCGAAAGCCGAAGTATTGGAGGTAGACTGCATTCCAGTGGGAGAAGATCCTTTTGGTGCCATTGCAAGTGGGCGGCTTCGCATATCTGGTCCTCTGCTACCGACAACTCTGCGTTTTGGGAAATGGAACATACATCACGGGAAGCAATCCTGGTACATTGAGTTTGTCAATCACGTCGATCTCTCTGTGGTTGCCGACTATGACTACGACGTGGAGGGTGACTCAGGGATCAGTGTTGGGGAGACGGTCTACCTTTTCAATGTCGCAAGTGACGAAACTGCGAGTGTTTCTCTCGTTCTCCGCGGCGTCGACGTTGCCGCACAAGTTTACGAGCGAATCGGCACCACCTATATGGAGTCTCGAGACGACAAATTCGATGCGGCAAAGGCTTTAGTGGACAGTGTGGACGATGTCATTATTACTATCATCTGAACGGGATCAGACAAGGGAAAGGATCATCCCATAATCACCGTTGCCTGTCCTGTCCAACGGTCGAAAATTCAAGGTTTTCACTACGCTAAGATACCACTGTTCTCGAACTACAGATTTTGATCCATTTCTAACTCCACAAAACCCGCCAACGACCTGATCCACAGAGACCAACCTTCAATCGTACACCCAATTCATCATTTGCTACTCGAGCCCCGTCAATCAATCAAGAACAATCTCGGATTTTACTCTCGCCTCTCTCCACACTTTCCACTCACACTTCCCTCCCTCTACTCCACAACCCTGACCGCCCACTCCCCCAACCCCCCCAACCCCCCCAACCCCCCCACCCCACAAAGCCTCTCCATATCCCCACACTCCAACTCCACCTGCACCTCCCAATCCGCCTCCTCCCCTCCTCGTCTCGGCAGCACGATAACCGCACCATCGTTGGCGCTGGACGGCTTGCGGACCCACTGCTCCCTGTCCACGCCGGTGCCGGGAACGATAAAAGGGTCGGATCCGCCGAAGGACGCCCACGAGGTCAGGTACATGTCCGTGCTGTGGTGGAAGTCGAGATTGTGCCGAAGGTTGGGCAAGGCGATGGTTGGTAGGGAAAGGATGTGCGAGATACCGTTGCGGACGTGGGAGTCGGTGATGCGGGTGATGGCGGAGCGAATGGTGAGGGCGGCGGCGGCGAGGAGGGGCGTTGTGATACTACCGTAGCTGTCAGCTTGTTCCTCCGTCCCCACTGATAGTTGGATGGGGCAGCATACCTCGCCAACTCTCCGTCCCCGTCCCCGTCCCCAACTTTCTGCCCCATCTCCAACCCAAGCAACTCCCCGACCTCCATCTTCGCCCTGGCATAATACACCGCGTTCCCCAAGTACCCGGCTCCCAACCTCGGCGTCACCCGCTCCCTCACATTCACTGCCACGCCCATTGTCGTCCATCCCGCCTCATCCAAATGCGGCACCCGGGCCCGTATGACGTGGCACCACACCAGCGCGGCCAGACACTGCAGCGTGCTGACGTACTCCCCAGGTCCCAAGTCCGTGGATGCGTAGGACGTGATGGATGACTTGAGGAGGCGGAGAGTGGCGGCGGGGATGGTGAAGATGCGGCCGGTCGCTTTGGGTGGGGGGTTGCTGGGCCGGGCGGCCACGGCAGCGGCGTCCCCGAGCTTGAAGTCTGTGCATGAGAAGGGAGGAGAGGCGTCTGGAGGAAGACCACGGGAGAGAGCTTTGCGCATAGTGTCTTCGTCCTGAGATGTGGCTGGACCAGGGATGGACATGAGGAGCTGTGGCAGCACCCTAACCAGCGTGCGCACGTCCTGCACCACCGCCGGGAGCGACGAGGTCGGGTTGCGGCGGCGCGTGGCTGTGGCAGCGAGGTTACGTTGAGTGTCAACGAGTTTGCGGACGGCTGAAGTGAACTTGCCTCCGCCTCGCCTGCTCGCGCCGTTCAGGTGTCGCGCGAAAGTCTTCATGAACACCGCGGCCCCGAACCCGTCGACTACGCTGTGGTGCACCATGAAGCAGAGGACCAGGCCGCCGGGGATGAAAGTTGCTTGAAGTGCGACGCAAGGCGCTGGTTCGTCGAGGGATGGGATCTTCGGCAGCGGCATCAGCAGCTCGCCCGGGAGCTTTGAGGGCGGCATGCCCTGGGCGTGGAGCTCAGCATACGTATGCGGGAAGACGTCGTCGCCCTTGTCGAGGTACTTGACGGTGAGGTGCGAGGTCGTGATGTCCGGCGGGGACTCGGTGTACAAGACGACGAGGCGGCCCGGGATATGATCTTGCTGGAGGCAGCCGGCGAGGTAGGGGAAGTCGAGGACGGTGCGTTGGAAGGCGTGCTGGAGAGCGTCGATGGCTTCAGTGGTGCTGGATGCGTCGAAGGGGAAGCATAGGAGATTCGGGATGTAGCCGCGGTAGGCGGCGTAGTCGATGGCGGAGAGGTGTACACATTTGCGGCGGTCGGGTGGGAGAACGATTACGTTCTGTGTGGAGATGGCGGACATTGTGTGCTGAGTGATGTGGAGGTACGGAATACAATCGAGAGTTGGGTTTGGAGTAAGTCGATGGATGGTTGTCGAGAGAAGGAGTGAGTGATGACTAGAGGAAGAAGAAAAAGACTATGATAAAGGACAAGGTGTTGGTGAAGTGAAGCAGTCAGCAATCAGTGTGTTTTGGGCGGAGATGCAATCTTGTGAGGTTATTAAAACGAGTCATTATGTCACTGTGATTGAGATGAGCGATGATTGAGACTGTGAAGTGAAGTCGATTAGACTGAAGTGGAATATGTGGTGATACTCGAGGTATTTGGAATGGTGAAATACGAACAGTGAGACGTGGTTATGAAGACGTGAGTCCTCAGAGCACTTCGTTCTCTAGTAGAGGTGTTAGTTGTGCTCCTTGTTTAGTGTTCCGAACTGAATGATGAAAGTGTCTATCATGCTAAACCAACACGCCTCGCGTGCTAAGTTCGTAGAACATTCAGCTGAGCGCAAGACCTTTTGTACGTGATTTTCTCCCAGGTATGACTCCGCTTACGCATGAAGAAGCTCAAGGCTCACATCAAGATGTTCTTCATGGAAGCGCCAGAGAATACAAACTCAAATGGTATCAACATTAGCCACCGTAACACTCCGACCCATAGTGAGCTCAACGCCATTGTAATCCTTCGACAGATAAACAGCTGTGCCATTACCGCAGCGGAATAGTTGTACTTTGCTTTTCAGTGGATGGAAAGAATGCCTCCGGCTCTGGACTGGCCCCAGGCGTAGGCCACGGTGCTTCCACCTCCTTCTTCCCTTCCTCATGCTTCTTCCCCTTCTCCTTCTGCCTCTCGTTCACGAATCCCGGCGGCGGGCTCGGCCAAGCATAATCCACCCACTCATCCAGGCACTCTCTAACTCCCTCCGCCATGATCTGCACCGCCCTCCTCCGATTCAAGCTCCACTCATGATCCCTCTCCCACCGACCCGCCTTAATCGCCGTCTCCTTCCCATTCTCCAGCCCATCCAAAATACTCCGCCAAACCTGCATCGTCTTCTCCAGCTCCGACGCCGTGCTCACCCCCATCACACTGACACCCAACTTCTGCCCGCCAACCTGGCTGTTCGACTCCCGACGCCAGGGCACGCCGGCTGCGGGATCACCCCAGGAGCCCACGGCCGAGCCAGCCGTCAGCCACGACTCCAGCGCGTACCGGATGGCGATGACCTCCAGGCGCTCGCCGTGGCGGTCGCAGAAGTCGGACGCCGTCCTCACCGCGGCGCGCAGACCGGGAGACGCGGGATGCCAGTCGCCCAGGCTGCCGACGGGCACGCCGTCCCGGCGCAGCAGGCCCATGCCCAGCATCGACGCGTTCGGGACGACATCCACGCCTGCGGCGCGCAGCCGCGGCACCGCCTGGCTGGCCAGCATCGTGTTCTGCAGCGTGAAGTTGGCGTACGACATGACTGCGTCCAGGGGCTCGCCGGTCTCGGCCAAGACGCGCTCGGCTAGGGCGCACAGGGTGTCGAGAGGATAGCCGGAGATGCCGATGTACTTGATCGTGCCTTCTTCGTCGCGGATGCGGCGGAGCTCACGGACGGCCTCGAGCACTTCGTCGGCAGACACGAACTCGACATCGTGGCAGTAGACAACGTCGAGGTATGTCGTGCGCAGGCGCTCAAGGCTGCGCTGGATGCTGTGCCGGACCCATGCGGGGCTGTAGTCGAAGGAGGCGGAGGCTACACGGCCGACCTTCGTGAGGAGGAAGTAGTCGGCGCGTGAGAAGGTCTGCCGAATGAAGGGGGTGTCAAGGGCGGCGCCGAGGAGGTCTTCGGAGGGGCCGTAGTAGGGGGAAGTGTCGAAGGCGCGGACACCAAGGGAGAGGGCGGAGGAGACGAGGCCGGTTGTGTCGAGGGCGTAGGGGTCTGCGTTGTATTGTCTATTGAAAGTTGCTGTGCCGAAGATTAAGGGAGGAAGGATGTGGGAGAGAGGGTTCTCTGGCTTCCCCATTGAAGGATATGTGGTCCTGAAGTTAGGGTGGTAAGAAGGGTATGCTACGATCTAGAGATTCAACCGGGTATTCTGGCAAGCAATTCCCAGATGTTGTCGCCTTGATTGACTCTCAAAAGCAGACGATGGAATATTGGGGTATCGCAGAGCGAGGAGAGAAGACATGAGGGGCGCATGTTGGATACCTGTATCAACAATTTGGTAGGGTCCAATGTCTCGGCGATGGTGGAATGAGATCCACTAGCGGTTGGAAGCGGCAGCTAGGTCTATCCGGCCATGAGGCGATTCTAGGCCGTGTTGCAGTAGCGACGTCTTATTCGTGGAACAGCCTCCTCGCCCAGAGAGGGCTGAAGGAAAGGAAGCGGACGTCGCGCATGGTGAAGGCCGGCTGACAACTTCGGATGTGCAGCTTCCGGCCGGGTGATATATCTAGGGAACACGCACCTTAGTGTTGTAGAGCCGCATGCAGGGAAAGACGCTAAGTTAGCATACTACTCAATACAACTACAGCAGTAGCTACAGGTGCTTGCCAAATGTGTACGAATGGCCGGACGTGGGACGTATATTCATGCATATGCAGTGACACAGTGTCCACCTGCAATTGCGATCCAGGATATAGACCATGTTATAGATGAGCGAATCGCAAGACTATGTACACAGCGCCGATCCATACAGAGACAATCTCTATCCGCGTCAATCCGAGCACAGTCAAGACACTACCCATCCATCCAGTCCACCCCTACAACTTCTCCCTCTCCAGTCCCCTCCACCCCCACTCCTCCGCCACCAACTCCGCCGCCCTCTCTCCCACACCCAGCACCGTAAGCATGGGATTAATCGTCGGCATCTCCGGAAACACACCCGCATCCGCGATCCTCACCCCCCTCAACCCCCTAACCCTCAATTGCGCATCCACAACCGCCATCGGATTACCCTGCACATCCCCCATCTTCGTCGTCCCCGCAGGGTGATACACCGTATGCGCCACTTTGCGCCCGTACTCGCTCAGCGCCTCGTCGCTCTGCACCGCGGGGCCGGGCGCCACTTCGCGCTTTAGCCAGCTGGCGAAGGGCTCCTGCTGCGCCACCCGGCGGGCCGCGCGGAGGCCGGCGACGATGGTGGCCGCGTCGTAGCCTTCGGGGTCGGTGAAGTAGCGGAAGTCGAGGGCCGGCTTGACGGAGGCGTCGGCGGAGGTCAGGTAGAGCCGGCCGCGGGAGCGGGGGCGTGGGATGTTGGGCGTCATGCAGAAGGCGTCGATCGGGGTTTCGTAGCCGAGGCTGTGAGGCGTTAGAGGAGATGGTCAGCTTGGGGGAGGGATTTGGTCGTCTTACCGGGTTGTGTTCAGGCAGAAAGGAATCTGATAGCAGTGCATCATGATGTCTGCAATGTCGCCGTCGCTACCTGCAGCATTGGGCACCTCTCGGCGTAGGAAGATACCTGCATCCGAGTCCATTGTTGTCTGGTTTGGCGGGACGGGCTTGTTGAGCTCCCAGATGATGATGCTTTCAGGATGATCTAGTAGATTTTCGCCGACGCCTGGGATGTCTTTGATGACTGGTATGCCGAGACTCTCGAGCTGCTGCCGTGGACCGAGACCGGAGAGGAGCATCAGTCGGGGCGTATCTATGGCGCCTGCGCAGAGGATGGTCTCCGCCTTTGCGTGGAGCGTTCGCTGCTCACCGCTCTGCAGGCTGATAGACACGCCGGTCACCTTCTCGTCCTCGATATTGATCTTGCTGACCCATGCATTGGTCAAGATTGTCAGATTCGGCCGCCTCTCTTCTCCTCGTAGGATGGGATGGATGTAAGCGACGCTGGCACTGCTCCGGCGTCCATCATCAGGGTTGTACGATACAGAAAAGAAACCAACGCCCTGTTTCAGCGCGCCCATACTGCGAATCTCCTCGTTGAAGTCATGAATCACCGGAATGTTTTGTGCGGTCGAGCATGCTTGCACCCAGTCTCTGCACAGTTGATTCCTGTGTCGGTCATGTACAGGCTGTATCGTATTCCGTAGGTTGTCCAGCACGCGGGTAAATGTCTTGAAGCCCCAACCTGTGCATCCTTGCTCTTCCCAGCGTCGACAATCATATTCAAACGGCCTGAAGGAAATGAGTGTATTGTGCGAGGAACAGCCACCCAGTACCTTGGCACGTGAATGCCGAATATGTGAGTTGCCATTTGGCTGCTCGGTTGTTCCGTAGTCATAGTCTAGTTCACCGCCAAGCAGACTCAGCCAGTCCTTTAGCAGAAGAACCCTATCGTCCAGAAAATCACTCGGTCCAGCCTCAATGAGGAGCACTCTTTCTCGAGGCAAGTATTCTGACAGCCGGCTAGCGATCACGCAGCCAGCGGTCCCTCCACCTACAATAACGAAGTCATAGTCATTGACCTCGTCAGCGGACAACTGCGTAGTAGTCATGTCGAATGATTGAACGGAGCAACTCTTTTGAACAGTAGATGTATGAGGAGGCCAATATGGGCAAAAGATCTTTCAACGGGCTCTAGTGCACCCTTAGAGCAGAGTGGCAGTCTAGCTGGAAAGGACAGGCTACTGAAAGGAGAAGGAACGACGGTAAGAGAGCCAAAGTTCCCTAGCATACTTGCGCTTCGTATTTCTGTAGCAGACTTACGTTTCGCTGGCTCCTTGGCAGCCCGAGCGTCGGCTTGCAGAGGGCATCCTCTGATCTCCATGGCTTACGGCTTACTCGCAGCCACGGTACGGTCGCACCGCGGTGGCCGCCTCATGTGCTTGGTGCGGCAGAAAAACCCTTCGATGGATGTCGTGAGAGCACGCGATAGCTTCGGGAAGCTCGCTAGAACCAATCACCTGTCCATTTCGAGTTAGTGGTTCCGAAACGGTTTGTCACCGCCTGCCAGGGCAGCAGCAGCGATGGAGCACGTGGGGCACATCCCACGAAGCTTGAAACGCGGCAATCCGACGACGGACGGGCTCATTATTACTTTTGTCATGGCGAGCAGCAGTTTTCTCCATCTGTTTCATAGCAGCCGCACTCTGCCTGTAGAGCGGCTGCAGTTTCCCGCAGTGCGAAGGAAGAGATTGTGTGTCTTTCATACAAGCTACCTAGACAGCTAATAAATCACCATCACAGTGGTAAGTTCGGGTCTACTCCGTAGCGTCCCAGTCAAGTGATAGAGCGTCTGAACGTATTCGTCTTTTGAAACCTGAGTTGTCTAGTTAATGCATCTTGTATAACCTAAGTGTAGCTGGAAACTCGCCTCTACTCGAAGACACCGAGACATCTCCATCTTCTACTAGTTTCACGACCACAAGCTCGCCAACTACTACAGTCCTCCTCCTCCCTACCAGGCACCCCACTGACCACCATGTCCCTCCCATACCCACCCCGCCAACTCTACTACGACGGGCGCCCCCAACCCGCAACCTCGAACTACACGTTCCAATCCATCGACCCCTCCACCGCCACCCCCCTCGCTGACATCCACACCGCCTCCCCACAGGATATCGACTCCGCCATCTCCTCCGCCCAGCGCGCCTTCCCCTCCTGGTCCACAACACCCCCCATCCAGCGCGCCCGCATCCTCCTCAAAGCCGTCGCTCTATTGCGCGAGCGCAACGACGAGCTCGCGGAACTCGAGACGCGGGACACGGGCAAGCCGTTCAGCGAGACGAGCACGGTGGACGTGACCACGGGCGCAGATGTGCTGGAATATTTTGCGAATCTGGTGGGGGGCGGGGGGTTGAATGGGGAGACGGTGCAGCTCAGGGAGGACGCATGGGTGTACACGCGGAAGGAGGCGTTGGGGGTGTGCGCGGGGATTGGGGCGTGGAATTACCCGCTGCAGATTGTAAGCTCTGCTCTTACTACAACGACAAGCCAGCAGCAATCCTGCCGTGAGTGTGAAGAAGGTGCAAAAGTGCTGACGGGTTGTGTGCACAACAACAGGCCCTGTGGAAGTCCGCTCCCTGTCTCGCCGCCGGCAACACCATGGTCTACAAGCCCAGCGAAATCACCCCTCTCCACGGCCAGACCCTCGCCGAACTCTACACCTCCGCTGGCCTGCCCCCCGGCGTCTTCAACATCGTACAAGGCGGCCCCGACGTCGGTTCACATCTGACCTCGCACCCGGGCATCGCCAAGGTCTCCTTCACGGGGCAGGTCAGCACGGGTCAGAAGGTCGCGGGTGCGGCGGCGGGGAATATGAAGTATGTGACGATGGAGCTGGGGGGGAAGTCGCCGCTGATTGTGCTGCCGGATGCGGATGTGGAGGCGGCGGTGGATGGGGCGATGATGGCGAATTTCTTCAGTACGGGGCAGGTTTGTACGAATGGGACGAGGGTGTTTGTACACGAGGGGATGCGGAAAGACTTTGAGAGGTGTCTATTGCAGAAGATGGAGTTCGTAAGGCCGGGGGATGTTATGGATCCGAAGACGAATTTTGGACCGTTGGTGGGGGAGACCCATTACGACAAGGTGGTGGAGTATATTAGGCATGGCATTGAGGTTGATAAGGCGAGGTTAGTGTATGGTGGGCTGGAGAAGCCCGATATAGGGAGGGAGTGGAGGGATGGGTACTGGGTGAGGCCGACTATCTTCACGGATTGCACGGACGAGATGAGGATTGTCAAAGAGGAGATCTTTGGGCCAGTCATGAGTATATTGACTTACGGCAGCGTGGAAGAGGTGGTGAGGCGGGCGAACGATACGTCGCTAGGGCTTGCAGCAGGCGTGTTCACGAAGGACTTGAATGCGGCGCACAAAGTGATTGCGCAGTTGGAAGCGGGCATCACGTGGATAAACAGCTGGGGCGAGAGCCCTGCTGAGATGAGCGTAGGTGGGTGGAAGATGAGTGGAGTGGGCGTGGAGAATGGCAGGAGAGGCATTGAAGCCTGGGTGCGGAACAAGAGCACCTTGGTCGATATGGGTGGAAGCGTTGCGACGGTCTTCTCGAAGCTGTAGTGGACATGGACACAAGAAAGTCTATGGGCCTTCATAAACCACAGTAAACATGATTATGCCCCTAATGAAGACAAATCATTACAAATGCTCAACCCCTAGTATTGGATTTTGCTTAGGTGTTCTGCACGACCATGTCTGTTTTGGCCGTGACCTATCTGTGAACTGATTTTCTGCTTTCTTAAGCTGAGAACTACCTAGTGTTGAATGTATTAGACTTACTCCTATGATGGGCCTGTGACACTGGGCTATATCATATATTACTACATCTATTTAGCCTACATAAGCTCCGCTATTCAACAACTGGAAGTGAATGCACACCAGGCAACTGATGAGAACTGGTCGGATCGTTTTGCATGGCAAGGAACTGTTCATCCGGCACAGCAGTTCTGTCAGGGTCCCTCTTCCTGCCGGCTTTGGCAAACGGGTGAATGTCGTGCCGTGAATTTCGTGCACTAACCTTCTATCTCAAGCTTTTGATTGGCGACAGGTAGAGCGGGCAACCAGGCGCCCAAAGCACTCAGATCAAGTCTTTGAGTGCACGTCACTCTACCTCTTCAAGATTTGGTTATCACCGCCATCTATTCCGCCCTTGACTATTTCCGTGACGGCTAGCTGCGCAAATCCATCTATCACCATCTTCACATGCACCCACCGCAGCTTCGCTGCCAGCTCTGACGCCTGTCGCATGTCAGGGGTGAAGAGAGATACGACTACCATGTCCTGGTGACACGCGAGCTCACCGTTTGTACCTTTGTACCTCGTAGCTCCCCACTTTCAACCAAGTCGTGCAGGTCATGGTGCCACCATTAACGGATAGATCCAACGTCTCATCATAGTTATTTGAATGCTCTCTATGCTCCAACGAGCCTCCTTGCCCCTTCTGTTTGACGCTTCCTGAGCTTCTTCAGCTTCTCACCCGTTCCGATAACAGGGAGCCATTTCTCCCACCTCCCACCGCCAAGATGGGCAACAGCTCGACCAAGGAAGCGCGCACCTCGTCCATATCGGGACCACATACTTCAAGACCGAGCAGCTTGAGACATGCGAGCTCTCCTGCAGCAACCGGAGCCTCCGCTTCCTCATCACAAACGCCAGCTGACCGGGCAGCGACCACTATATACAACTCGCGAAGCGGACGCGGTAGCAGACATGATTTGTCGTTCCTCGGCATCGGCGGAGGTGCGGATAGGGATCCAAACCAGCCTGAACCTCGGAGGGAGACAAAGGCAGAACGGGAAGCGCGGAAACTGGAGAAAGAGCGGGCGGAGAGAGAAAAGGAGAGGGAGCGGAGCACGAGGGAAGAGGGTGTTGATGGTGGTTTCCTCGTCACACTCGGCACATACACCGGTCCCGAGGACTTCAACAAGAAGGTCGTCAGGCAGTTGATGGTTTGTGCTCAAGATCATAACGTTGCACATTTGCTGATGCGATAAGGTAGATAGAGCGACGCCTGGCTCCTTTCTGGAAAGGTCTGAACGACCACTCCGAATCGTGGACGGAACATCAGTTGGTTGCAGTTGCAAGAGGCCTTCCGCTTCCTGCACCAGATGAGATACCCCCACAAGACACTCCCCGCTCAGCGTCTCAAGCGGAGTCCGACCCCAGGGCATCCGACCTCAATCTCAATCATCTCACGGTTCCGATATCCTCCCGCTCCCCATCGTACAACTCCGATCACTCAGCATCTCTGTCACCTTCACACCCAGCATTCGCATCACCATCGTCATCTTCGCCGTTCGGCTCACCGCCAGCGCCATCACCTCTGTTTCGAGCGCGTGCGAAGACACTGGCAACGCTTACGACCTCGAAGAACCAGAATCAGGTGGACATGACCCCTCCGGAGATTCACCTGCCAAAGGACCCATTCATAAACGGCCAGCGAATCGAAGCCTTCCTATATAAAGATGCAGAAGAATGTCCGATATGTTTCCTATACTATCCCCCATATTTGAACAAGACACGTTGCTGCGATCAGGCAATCTGCTCAGAGTGTTTCGTTCAGATTAAACGACCAGATCCGCACCCACCGGAACACCACGATCCACCTGATCCCACCTCACAGAGTGCACCTCAGCTTCCAGAGGAGGAGAACATGCTCGTCTCCGAACCAGCAGCGTGTCCATACTGCCAGCAACCCGAATTCGGAGTCACCTATGATCCACCGCCCTTCCGTAAAGGACTGTCTTACGCACATCAAGGGCATCCCTTGGCTGGTGCGACCTCAGCCATGTCCTCCTCTTCATCCTTGGCATCGCAAGGCATCACTAAACCTGGTCGTCGAAGAGCAACGTCCCTAGCGGCAAACGCGCCATCAGTTATCACGACCGACAGAGTGCGGCCCGACTGGGCGAAGAAGTTGGCAGACGCCAGAGCACATGCTCTGCGAAGATCAGCCGCGGCGACCGCATTACACAACGCAGCGTATGTCCTAGGTGGTGCCGGCGAAAGCCGAGTTTTCGGCCTTGGCCGGCGACGACGGACCATGTTCGGCGGCGACAGTCCCGCCAGCGGCAACCGCACACCCAGCATGTCCGAAGGTTTGACGCTGAACAATCTCGGCGCACTGCTCGCGGCCGCAGAGCGACGTGGGTCTGTCAGCAGCCGCGGACCTGAGGGTAACAGCGACCTGTACCCCGGCCGCAACAGCTCGAGGCGAAGCAGAGTGGACGATCTGGAGGATCTCATGATGATGGAAGCGATCAGACTGAGTCTCGCAGCGGAAGAAGAGCGCAAGCGGAAGGAGGAGAAGCAGGCCGCGAAAGACGCGAAGAAGGAGGAGAAGAAGCAGGCTAAGGAGGCTAAGAAAGCTGAAAAGGTCAGGAAGAGGAGCGGTGGTCTTCTATCTGGCAGCGCAACAGACACCAGTGCTGCAGCAACACCAGCAGCCAGCACACCACTGGCCATCGACGGCAAAGGCAAAGGCGTGGACAGGACGGGGTACTTTGGCTCCGCCAGTAAGCCCGGCGACTCGACGACAGCCACACTACACCCCGACGCCGCTTCCTCCTCGAAGCTCGACCCCCAATACCTCGCAGGCCAACCTAAAGCGCCAATTCCACCGCTCTCACAGCCCGTAGACCCCTCTCTGGCTTTTGTCTCACCCTTCGCAGACCTCCCACACCACCGCGCCGCCCTACGCAACCTCTCCACCGCCTCCGGTGCTTCCTCGTCCGCCTCCTCGCTCAACGAGTCCGTAAATGGCTCCCCCAGGAACGGGAGCATAGGGAACGGATTCAGCGCCTCGGCATCCTCTCTCGACGCTTCCCCTAATACCAGCGGCTTGAACGTCGCTTACTCCGGAGGAACGGGGATAGCCGGGAACGGGAACGGAAATCTGCCGGACACCCCGCCCGGCGGCGGCGCGGGCATGGAGCCCATGCTGAATTTCAGGAGCTTGGCGGCGGTTGTGGATGCGAAGGATCACGCGGGGGGTGTGCAGTATGTTGAGGATGTGCAAGCTGCACCGCAGATGCAGATGCAGGGTGGCATGGAGCGCGGTGAGGCTACTTTAGGCGTTGGCAGGAATCTTGGCGGCGCTGCTGAGATGTCGGGCGATACCGCTGTAAGCCCCGGCACGGTGCCCCCGCCGACGATACGGGTTGATGCGGAGAATGTGGCGCCCGTGCAGCGTGAGGGAGCGAAGCCGGAGAAGAAGCGCAGCGATGTCAGCGTCAGAAACATGGGCCAACGAGGGCAGACTGCACGATAGAGCATGGGGTTGGCGGCTGCTTATGGGGGGGGGGGCTCTGATAAGCGTTACGGTGCAACGACGGCAGCGAAATTGCGGATCTCTTCAGAATGGACTTTCTCTCTTTTGTGTCGTTTCTGCCGCATGGGATCATGAGGGTCGAGCATTGGCGCAACTATGGACGGAGGCGGGGTGGGCTTGAAAAGTCATACGAGGGATATGGGTTTGACACAGGATTGGTGTCATGGCTGAGTTCTTTCCCTCTGGTTGTCACTTTGAGAGGCATGGGGCTGTCGAGGTAGGCGCAGACATGTTTCTGCTCCGCTCTATATTTGTGGATATAGGAATACCGAGATCTTAGGTTTCGCTCTCCGATGTTGCTCCTTCCACGATGGATCATTGCAATCTGTGCCCCCTCTCGAGACATACTCATAGCGAAAGCTGGTGAGACAAGCAGCTGCGATCTAGATTCGTGAGCTCAGTGTAAGCTAGAGCCCTTGTTTCATACGGGTTATCCCTGAGCACGCAGAAACCTGATGCTCGATGTTTGATGCTTGGAGGTGAATGACTGAGCAAGTGATCAACCAGTGACTGTGACGTCATCGGAGTGTGACAGTGGTACTTGCACATGATCGTCTCGTATCCACTGAAACCGTCCAGATCAGCTCGCCCATCATGCATGTGCGAAGGAGTCCTGTGTTCATAAGACCAAGGACCGGCGGATAGCCCGCACTCCCACCATCCGCACAACCTCTGTTTACCCGCTTTGTATACGTGCAAGCAACACCAGTAAAGCGTGACATACCACATTGAAGATCCTTGAACAACTCACCATGGCCGAGGACAACGAAGAGCAGTCCAGGGGTAAGCCACAGCAGTCTCCTAGCTCCCGCAGCAACACTTCCATCCACGCGAACCCCTACGTTCCATCCCTACCACGGCCAATTTCACACTGGAGGATTTCGCTCCTCTGAAGAACCGCACTGCTCCAAACCCCACACTCCACACAAACCTCCCTAACCCCTCCTCCCCACAGGTCTCCTAGCCCCCCTCCTCGACCCCGTCGGCCGCGTCCTCTCCACCGGCCTCCGCCCCATCGGCGCCACCGTCGAGACCGTCACCAAGCCCGTCGCCAGCGCCGTCGGCAACATCGCCCGCCCGGCCACGGGCCCGCTCCTCGGCGAGCACGGCGAGAAGGCCGAAGTGCTGGGCGGCGGCAACAAGGACAGCTATGTGCATAAGAAGGAGAGTATTGGCGGGAAGGTGCAGACGGGGGAGAACCCGCTCGGGCTGGATCAGACGGGACGGTGGGGGTTTAGGGAGGAGCCGGACGAGGAGGAGGAGGAGAAGTGAAGGATGAAGGAAGGGGCGAGGGGGGGCGGCGAGGATGTGGAGGGAGGGGCGATGGGAAGGTGGCTTTGGTTAACTGGAGTTTTGAGGGCCTTCCAGCTTGGTTCGGCGCGTGACGGGTAAAATGAAAGAAGTTAGGACGCTTGATCGAGCAAGATGCGCAAGCGTCCAGCATGTGGGGTTTCCGCGCTCTGCGGGACGTTTGTAGTTAATAATCATGGAGATAGCTATAAATTGCAGGAAACATGCGTGACATGACATAGAACATCGCTCCATATGCACATTCATCGTCGTCCTCGTCGTTCGAAAAGACAATGTCCAACTCCCGCTATAACGTTCCACAACCATTACCATCCAAATAATAACTTGCAGAAACCCTATATTTCCTGCACCCACACCTGCCAAGAACTGTCAGCACCCATATCTCAAGCTCATCGTAGAGATTAGAGAAAGGAGAGCAACTCACCTCCATCTTCGCCATATCACTCCTCTCCCTCCTCGCAACAGCCTTGGACTCCCTAACCGCCAACTCCAAATCATCCTGATCCCCCAACGTGACCATATCCCCCTCCTCATCCCTCACCTTCACCTTAAACTCCCCCTTAATCCCAAACTTGCCGCGCACCTGCTCCAAAAACTCCCTGAACCCTACCCCGCCCGTAATCATTACATACCTCGTATCCTCCGCATGCACCTTCACCCTGACCTTCCTCACCTCAGGCCTCCTGGACGCCGACGCCGCACGGCTGCGCGACCTATTCCTCACCTGCGCCGACGCGAACCCACCGTTGCCCCGGTGCTGCTGATACTGATGCTGCTGATGCGTCATCATCTCAAACTCCGCCTCGTCAAGCGACGATGACGGCCCATGCGAGTCCTCCTCCCCCTCGTGCTCCTCCTCGATATACATCGGTCTGCGCGAGCGGCTGCGCGCCCGCCCCGCCGCCGGGTTCGTCATCTGCCGCGCGTACATGTCGACCAGCTCGTCGGTGTAGGCGTCCGGGTCGCTGGTGCCGCGGTCGGAGTTGCTCACGCGGTCGCTGATGCGGCGCAGCAGCTGTGGGGCATGGTGATGATCCCGCTGCTGTGGTCCGCGGGTGGTGCCCCGACTGCCGTTCGAGCTGGCACCGACGACGTCTCGGCTACGTGTTGTTATGGAGGTATTTGAGGGCTCCCGCGACGGGCGAGGCCGTTCGGAGGCGGAGCGGACGGTGCCGACGCGCGGTTTGGAGGACTGCTCGAAGCCGGCGATGCTGAGGTCTAGCGCGGGCGGTTTGGCGCCCCGGGTTGTGCTTGCGCTGTCGGTGGAGCTGCGGTTTGCAGGTGCGGCGGACGAGCGGTCGGATTCGGGGGGTGGGGTGGGTGGGAAAACGTTGCGGTTGACGGGCGGGGCGGATTGCTGTCTTGTTCGGCTTGTGAGATCTGCTCTTACTAGGTTCGTCGCGGCGTAGGATCTGCTCTCTTCTGGCCGGTCGTCCTTTGCTATGATCATTCTCTTGAGCTCGGAACCGCTGAAGCCAGTGAATGTGTCGCTTCGGTCTGAGGCGGCTACCAGACGTGCTTTGCCGAGATAGTCCTTAGTCTTTAGGTTCTTGACTTTGGCTTCGTTGGGTCTGTATATCACGCCAACGGGTATCGAGAAGACGGTATAGCCCTGGAGAAGTTAGCTAGCGGCTTCAGTAGCAGCAATTGTTCGAGCGTGCCTCTGCTTGCTCCGCGATTGCCTCGTCAATCACGTCGTGATCCGCCACCTGCTTCTCTTTTGCAGCGTACGTCAAGTCCTGCATACCTGCTTCTTTCTGCTGCAAATATATATAGCACAACCCGCGATTGAACAGCACCTCGCATGAAAACAATTTGAACTTCAGACCCAGCTGCTCGTAGTCGATGTTCTTATTCCCCCGCAGGTATAGTAAAGTGTCGTTGAAGTGCACTAGTGCTTCCTCGAAATCGCCCATGAGGAAGTTGGACACGCCATGCTGGAAGTATGCAACCGCAAGGTATTGGTCCATCTGCACAGCGCGGTGATAGTAATCCACCTGGACCTCCCGTCAGAACCATGGCATGATTGTACGCCCAGGTAATGCTTACGGCTTTCTCATGCTCGCCCAGCGTCGCGTGTATCACCCCGCAGTTGAACAGGATCTTGGACGTGTCTGAGATTTGGTCGAATGTCCTCAAAGCTTCGTCGAACTCGTTGTTGTCGTAGTAGCCCAGCGCTTTCACCCATGTCTCGATCTCCTGCCGCAGAACCATAGAATCAGTATCGAAGACATCGCGTGTGCTGGATGGGGGCTCTACCTGTTTGAGAGACATTGAGAGCGACTGGGACGCGCTTTACACGTCCTTGTACGGAGGTCTCCCTATGCCTCTTTGGAACGAACAACCGCACAGCAGAATCGGTTCCGGTTCGAAGAATAGTACAACTGCGAGGACCGCTTCGATCTATCTCAGGATGGGAAGGGTTTCTTTATTTCTTTTCAATCACGCCGAGTATATCGCGGGCAACTCCCTAGCTACTTGGACTTCTCTTAACCCTCGCAATTGTTCAAAATGGCTGGTGGTGGTGCAGTCCCTCGGCTCGACGCGATAACGGTACATGTAGTTCCTCAGTTCACAGTAATATTGCTGCTACAATAACAAGACATTGATCGACAAGCTTCCTCAGGAATGACAGTAGGGATTCAGGTACACGGAGACAGGGAACGGGAGCCTAGGTAAAGGGGAGCTGGGCGGCATGGCGCAAGCCAGCTCATGATGGCTTCCAGTTGTGCGCGCGTGCTGGAGGGCGGTGATAGGTCGAATGTGCCCGCAGCCAAGCGTCCAGATGTGTCGGAGGATAACACTCGTCGCATCGTGATAACTACCCCGTGTCTTGCTCTATTGAAGTAGAGATGGCTTGGGGTGCACAACATGTGCTTTAAATCGATTGGGCATCACAACGCTGCAATTCCAGGTTCGCGGCGCGTAGAGGTGTGGCACGGTCACGTTCAGGGCTCTTCAAGTCATTGCGGGCAGCACCTGCATCATCGACTGGTTGCTCATGCAGCCAACACTGTTGTTGGAACTACAGCCTTGTCGAATCCAACATGCCCGGCACAAAGATCTCTTCCCCTGGGTTGTCAACCGGTTGGAGTTGGTTGCCATGTTGGATTGAGGCTCCTCCGTGAGCATAGCGAGTACTGAGACACACGTGACATTGCAAGCCAGTACGAGTCAAACGTTGATACAGATGTTGTTTTATTAACGGTATGATCCACAGCACCAAGCCTCCTCTTCAGAGCCACGTGCAAGCCCGACTGTCCGGAGCAGCACTCGGTGCGATGGCAGACACCATCAACGGGGTATTCGAAGGCGATTGAATGACACCAAGCCGAAGCCGTGGAATTGCTCATAGCATACCCCGGTCAACCTGCTCTTTTCGCTCTTCCCACACAGTCTTCCCCGAGCACGAACACACCGTCTTGTCGTTGTCCCACACACCAGCGCTCCTCGCGATGACTCCCACCAACGTGTCCGCGTCGTTCTTGTCAAACTTGCCATCTTGCTGTTTGGACACAACTATGCTCCGTCCTATCATCTCCCATATCTGGAAAGGTCTGTCCAGGAAGACGGTGCCTATACCGCTCTTGCCAACCTCCACTGTCCCCCAGACGCCTCTGGCAGGAGTTCCTTCCTTCTTCGCCTTGAGTGCCTCCCATATGCCTCCTGTCGACTCTGGGCCTTCGGATATATCGCCCCTCTCGCGAACAGTAGCGTAGTACCTTCCAGGGGATAGACCTCGTATGCTCAGGTCGATGATTGTCATGTTTGATGAGACCTGTACCATTCGGATGAGCCCGCGAACCTTGTCTGCAACGGAGTTTGAATGCGTTTCGAGGATGCACACGGCGGCGCCTTTGCCACTTGTATTAGCTAGGCTCTGCGAGTTGACGTGGGACGAATGCGCTCACTATTGCTAGCTCCGCTACCTCGTAGAATCGCATCACGGCCGGTAGCTTGTATTGCTTCGACAATAGCCGACGGCGCGGCAGTGCCTTCTACAGAGACTAGTTGTCTTTGGAGGTCCGCGTCAACTTTATTGATACCTGCGCTTCTGTAAGGCACAATTTCGGATCATCTCGCGAGCGCGGCGCGCACCATTGAGCTTGTAGAGGGATGTAGAGACATCTTTGATACAGTCTTCGCAGCTAAGGGGAACAGCGAAGGTAGTCTAGCGAATGTCAGCTGCGATGTCCTTAATTTCTTGCAGAACTGCACAATCTATTCCCTCCAAGACTCGCCGTCCCACCGTTCATGCGCTGGAGGCCATCCCGGTATGTTCAAGTCGCGGAATGAATTTGACTGAAAGCCAGGAATAGCTTACCTGGAAAGACGGTATCATGGCTGTAAGTAATGCAGCAAAAATAGTCGCAAGCCAAAGTAAGGTGTCAGAAGATGCTGCATTGTGAGATTGATAATCTCAGGCCCCTCCAAAGCGATGATGCCGAGGACGCCGGGGGCCAAAGCTTCGGAGGTGAATGGAATTCGCTGACTAACGCCGGTTTCAATGCTGATTGCAGAGGCGCTACGAAACATCGCTGCAGGACATTACACTCGGAGATCTAGAGACACATCATGGGTAACGATGGTGGAAGGTCAGTCATGTTCTCGCGACTCCCCGTGTAGACCGCTGATCTGGTTACAGTATCCCGACACGCCGCGAGCTCGTCAAAGAAGCCGCGCGCAATCCCACTACGACCGAGTTGAAGGAGTCGCAGCAAGAGCAGCAAGAATACTACTGGACCACCGATCCTATATCTCGGCGGCCTCTTACGCGACCTATTGTATCGGACTCATCAGGGAAACTTTACAACAAAGACACCATCATCGAATATCTCCTCCCCTCGGACGATGCGACCAGCAAAACAGAAGCCGAAAAGATCTTGCAAGGCGCTGTAAAGAGCTTGAAGGACGTTGTGGAGGTCAAGTTCGAGGTGGACCCGGAGGCGAGCACCACTCGGAACAGCAACGGCAGAACGGAGAACTGGATATGCCCCATTACGCACAAAACGTTGGGTCCTGGCTCTAAGGCTGTGTATCTGGTTCCTTGCGGCCATGCTTTCTCAGACAGCGCTATCAAAGAGGTGGCGGGCGAGAAGTGTCTCCAGGTAAGATGACGAGCCATCCACATGGTTCGAAGGAAGCACCAAACACTGAACGGCATGTTGTAGTGCAACGAGCCATATGCGCCTAACGACATTATACCGATCATCCCAACAGCGGCGACAGACATCGCGCGGCTGTCTCTCAGGGTGAAAACCCTTGCAGAGAAGGGCCTCACCCATTCCCTCAAGAAGGCTCCTGGCGCGGGCAAGAAGCGCAAGAAGAACAACGCAGAAGCGGACTCAGGCAAAGTCAGCGATACCAACGGAATTCCATACGCTTCAAAAGACCAATCATCGAAACCAGCTGTGGCAAGCGTGCCATCTCCAGCGGTGAAGTCCAACGGCATAAAAAATGCAGCGACAGCTTCGCTGACCGCGAAAGTCCTGCAAGAGCAGGAGGAGCGCAACAAGAGGCGGAAGATGGAGAACAACCCGACACTCGAGAAGCTCTTCTCGTCTCGCGACCAGACGAAGCCGATAGGCAAAAGCAGTGATTTTATGTCGAGAGGCTTCACGATACCCGCGAATGATAAGCGGTGAGGGCCAGGAGAGCGGAGATCAACAATAACAGCCCTAAGCATAGATATCCCGAGTCGATCTCAGTTCCGTTAGCATTTTTGCTTAAGGCCGTTCCGTTCAGTGGCTTGCAGTCATGCGTGAGAGTCCGATCTTACAGGGCACAGGGGTCAGCTCGAAATGGCAATTGAATAATTCCTCCGTTGGAAGGGGAAGCATTAGCAACCGGCGTCGTTAGTGCTACAGACTTGACACACGGGAGGAGGATTGCAGAAGTGGGGGTTTTGCTCAGGAAGGGCTTTTACAGGGCGGTGGAACTGAGGGCTTGCGTGCCGTGAGAGGGATGTAGTGGAGACGGTGAAGGCGTTTCGTTGAGTGGAAATCACAATTGAGGATAGCAATAGAC
>JAKLMF010000234.1:2113-22383 GCA_022813555.1 Botryosphaeria agaves | reverse complement strand
ACACGTTGCGGCTCCTTGGACGATTTGAATTTGAAGAACACGGAAGAGGCCATGGTTTCAGGTGTCGTGACACTGGTGTGGCCTCAATGATGGTGCCGATGGTTGATGCGCTACTTTCCAGAGATCCAAAGAGTCAAGGTGATGTCAGGGTTGCCTGACTAGGATCAGGGGCAGTAAGAACCAGTTCTTATAAAAGAGTATTCCTCAAAAGCCTGTTACTGATAGAAAGCAACAACGCGATAGATTCAAGTGTGAAGGTAAACTGTCAGGTCTACAGGACAAGGTGAATCCGCGCAAGTGATTCCCTTCCTGACCGGACTACACGGAAGACAATCGATATTAATTTTGAAGAAGCTGAGCCAGAAGCTGCCGGCAGCTAGAGAGTGAGAACAGGAAGAGCTCTGTGTACACTGTATAGAAGGCACTTCTACAGCCCGACGATCTGTGATCACACCGAGAGCTGAACACCAGAACTCAAGCACAAATCCTCCCAAGTATTTGGTTCCTCCGCTTTTCTATCCTCACGACCCGTGAAACACCCTTTGTGACCTCACCTAGACGATGAACAAGGGGCGGGAAAGTGGCGCACGAGCGGTTTCAGTCCGCTCAAGACAGAGTGTCGAAGCAGGTCAAAACTACCGGTTGCGGAGAGGTTGAGGTGTGGCTTATCGTGAATTTGGCGATGTAAGACAATTGTCGGTTGATAAAAGGATCGTGGTCGTAGGAAAGGTGTGAGTTGGAAGTGGGAAGAGGAAGGAAAGAAGAGGAGATGCTTATGAATAGGAAGCGGACAATGGAAGCGCCATACCGAAACAGTGTTAGCGCAGCGAGTCACCACGGTCGAGACAGCACCATGCACATGAGTCAGCACAACACTGCCAAAGCGCAAGCACACTTGCCTCAAGGTCACGGGGCAGTAGTTCACATAAGTTTAGGCTCATTCACGCACATGTGTTAGAGTACGAACGCAAATCTAAGCGGTCTTGATGTGTGCGGTAACAACAACAACAACAGCTCAGTAATGCCGACGTATCTATGCTAATAAAACATAAAGAAACCAGGTTTGATTCGAGTCTGCGCCTATCGACCGCACAGAAAACGTATCAACAGCATCATCACTGTCCATCGTGAAAGTCGTGAGGAAGCCTTTCATGACGCAGCCTTCGCCTTTTCCATCGCAGCCATCTTTTTAAACATGCCGAGATGCAGCGGCAGCGGCTGTCCCATCCACGTCGCTCGCTGCGTGTGGTCGCGCTCTTCATCGTCCGTGTTGGGGTGCACGAGCGCGGACAGCGGCCCTCGATTTATGACGAGCCAGGGAATGAAGGCGCCAAATTGTTCTGTAGTTGTCAGTGGTGAGTCATGAGCGCACACCTATGGAGAGAATGGTGACGGAATGACTTGGAGACGGGACATGTATAGAAAAGAGGATGCATACCTGGTGTGAAGAGATTGACCTCGAACATGCTGGTGAATTCTAATTAGAGTGCTTGTCGATTCAACTTTTTACCCAGCGATACATACCCGAGTGGGTGCGGGCCGATGGGTCTATCCCACACTTTGTATATCCGGAGCTCGGGGACTAATAGATGAGAGCATTAGCATGAGCTTGTCGGTGTCTGAGCTGTGGATGGAAAAAGAGGCCCTTACATTCTCGCCTTACGCGTTCCCAGAGTTGAGTCGCGAAGGTCAACTGCTCCTGGTCCGTCTGTAGGAAATATATATGTACATCAAAGCCGCCGCGCTCCCCGTTGTCGATTGGTGAGGTGAAAGAAGAGTAGGCAGGGCTGTGTTTTTCTGACGGCGGGTTTACATAGGATTTGCCATCAGGGTTTCGCTCGCTATAGATGTTAGTATACGACTGACTTGAAGAGTCTTCATGTGGAAGTAATGAAGCAGATAAGTAGACGCCATGGCAGCGCTCTCATGGTTTGTGCAGTTTTGTCCTCTTTCTTCATCAGCAAATACAGAAACCTGCAAGAATGAATAGTACTTGAGAACGTTTCAGCTTCGGCCTCTTCTTCGGGAACAAAAAGAACAAAATGGTGAACTCAATGTATGAATTATATCAAAAAGTCTGCGATTTGAGCATACGACATAGAACTATGTACAAAAGAATTAAAAGCGTCAAGGACAATGCGAGAAAATTCGCAGCATAACTATAGTGTACCAGAGAGGAACATGACGACAGAGGTTCAACGAAAAGTCCTCGACCTACTCTGTGAGTGGTGGTAGATTCTCAAAGCCCTCCAGTGGAGAGGGATAGGTGTACAGGCTGGGATCCGCCATCTTCGTAGGGATGCCTTCGATGTGAAGAATCCGTGCAGATGATATATTTCTCACCTGTCCAAGAGCAGGACAAGAGCCAGATATATATGTTCCGCTGCTCGGTACCCAATGTCTTCATCCGACAGCTTGCTTGGGGATGGTTTGTCATGCGCAGAAATTCCGCACCCACCTTTCTGCTTACAACTTCAGTCACGAATCCGGATGTCTACACATCCGTAGAGGCTCAATGCTCTGTACCTGCAGCGGCCGATGGCAGTTTCATAATCGGCTCCCGGCTGGATTTGAAAATGGGTAGGCAAGTAGTATGGCTGTCTGGCTGTGGTGCCGAACGATGCATGCTTTCGCCAAGTCGACGGCATCACCTGCAGCACGGAGACATCTAACGTCATTTATGTCAAGGAGAACCCACATCAACAACAACGTGTTTCTTCCTTTTCCAATGCCTTAGTGTCTTGTTTAAACATAGTGTCTGGTTGTATTCATAACTCTTTCTCTCACTATGTTCTTCAAAACAGTTGCGTTATTCGGTGCTAATGGCCAAATCGGCCAGTCCATACTTCAAGCACTGCTCGACCGCAAGAAACAAGAGTTCAACGTCATCACATTTCTTCCACCTGACACATCTCTCCCTTTCGGCGAGGACAAGCCCAACGTGACAGTCAAGAACTTCGACCTGACCAGTGCATCTCGGGAGGACCTCGCCTCAGCCCTCAAAGGCGTCGACGCCGTTGTCAGCGCTCTCAATGGCAAGGCCTTAGAAGCTCAGATCGTGATCCAAGACGCCGCCGCCGACGCCGGCGTCCAGCGCTTCTACCCCAGCGAGTACGGGATGCACCACATATACCGCAAACCCGGCGACGACCAAGGCTACCTGCACCCGGTGAGCCGTCCCGTCGCATGCACTTCCGAAGCCCCTCTTGAGTAATTCTTGAGCACCTTACATGCACTCCCTTAACACCCCCAAAAAACACACAACTAACCACCCGCAAAGCTATGGGACATGAAGGAGCGCCTCAACGAGCACGCCCTAAAGCACCCAGCCATCACCAATGGCACCATGACCTACACCCTCATCGGCTGCGGCGACTTCTACAATCAAGATCGCGAAAAGATCTGGTGTCCCTGGACCCAACTCGACGTGCCATCCTACACTTTCCACATCATCGGCTCACCCGACGCGAAGGCCGACTACACCCACCTCGACGACTTCGGCCGCTACCTCGTCGCCACCCTCTGTGAACCCCAAAAATCAGCCAACGCGTCTCTGAACTTTGTCAGTGATACCATCTCGCAGAACCAGATCGCCACGTTGTTGGAGAAGTATTCCGGTAAGCCGGTTAAGAAGAACGTCATTCCGCTGGAAGAGATGCATAAGGTTGTGGCGGAGCCGTCGGCGGCGCCGGAGGAGCTGAAAGGGGGGAGTGCGTTCCCGGTGGACTTTTGGTATGTTGTTAAGGGGACGCAGGGGGAGGGGAGGTTCTTTAGGCCGAGGGGACAGAATCATAACGAGTTGTTTCCGGAGGTGCAGAGGACGGGGTTTGAGCAGTACTTCCAGGAGCGGTTCAAATAGAGTGGTGCTGTCATTCGGGCATCAAACAGACACATGTAGACATGTATATAGTGGAAATCATAAACTGAACTTGGAAACAACAGAGTCTAGACGCGTAACGATACGGCTGTGAGCAGAGTGCCCTAAATGTACAACCACCGCTCGATGCAGATAAGATACAAACTTCCGACGAGCTGGCCAAAGCGTCACGTGGATTGCTAAGGCTGAATATGCAGATTAAAGTGGAATGCAACAAGCCCGATCGCAGTGCTCCCAAAGGATATGTAAGAAATGATGAAGACCCCCAGAAATCTATTTCCGTCGTTTCATGACTTTTGTACACATCTCGATCAGGCCATTCTTCGCGTCGCTGTCCGGAAAGCCGCTGATAGCCTCGATTGCCTTGTCCACGTAGTCCTGCGCCAGGGCTCTGGTCTGCTCCAAGCCACTGCTCTGAGATACCATCTCTCGCGCCTAGCGTCCAGTCAGTCTTGCATTCGCAAAGCACACCAACATACAAGCAATGATCATCTGTCTCACCTTCTGCACATCCCCCGGCTGGCTGAACTTCCTCCCCACCAGCTCTCCAAGCTTCTCATTATCCTTCCACGCAAACAGCAATGGCGCCGTCGCCAGCCCCAGCTCCAAATCCGCCCCCGCCGGCTTCCCCAGCTCCTCCCCGCTGATCGTATAATCCAGCATATCATCCACCAGCTGGAACGCCAAGCCCAGATTCTTTCCATACGCATATGCCGCCTCCACCACCTCAGGCGTGCTCTGCCCTAGCAGCGCCGCCGCGCGACAGCTCTTGCTGATTAAGCTCGCCGACTTCAGGTACGTCTTCTGCAGGTAATAGGACACGGTCTCCTCCGTCCAGGCCGGATGCGCCTCGTCGCGGGCCGTGTTCTTCAGCTGCATGAACTCGCCCTCGACCAGGTTCGCGATGACGGTGGCCAGCAGCTCCGTGACTTCGGGGTCGCGGAGACGGGCGAGCGCGACGGAGGCCCGGCCGAGCAGGAAATCGCCGGCTAGCACGGCCATCTTGTTGCCGAAGGCGATGTTGGCGGAGGGAGCGGAGCGCCGGGCGAGGGAGTGGTCGATGACGTCGTCGTGGAGGAGGGAGGCGGTGTGGATTAGCTCGGTGATCTCTGCTAGTCTCCTTTGCGAGGGCAGGATGTCGGATTCTTCTGCGCTGTATCTCGCGTCGTGCAGGGGGGAGGTGAGCGGGCTGTACTCGGGGGCGGAAGGGTTGGCGTCGGCGAGGATGGAGGACGGCGTGATGGCGGTGTTGATGGTTTCGAGTCTGGGAGCTCCGCTTGTTCGGGCGGTTTTGGGGGTGAGAGCGGTGGCACGCGACATTAGGAGGACGAGCATTGGACGGACGTATTTTCCTTCGGATTGCGTGTAGTATTTCGCTACGGTGTCGAGTGTGGGGTGCCCTGAGCCAAGTAGTTGCCGTATGTTGTTTGTGAGGAATTTCATCTCTTTTGCAACCGTCCGTAATGGGTCGATGCCGATGGGAGATTCCACACTGGGTCCAGCATTGTTGAATATGCTCTGCGCTGCAGAGACCGCTGCGGCCCATCCTGACTGCTCACGCCGCCGAGCCGGATGGTAATACAAAGAGGTAGCTGGTGTTGAAGAGACTGCTGCCGGAAATCGTAGGCATTGAGGACATATTGGTATCCTTGGGCGATGGGCGGCGAAGGAGCTTGTCACGAGCGTGGAAGCTCGTGTCGACCGGGTAGTCATTCCCCAAACACGCTGTACAAAATGGCCAGTTTATGGGCGGAGGGTGAGCGGTGACTACTCGCGGATTGCGGAGACGAAGTGGCAGGTGTGTCGAGAGTGGGTATCGTGGTAGGAAGATGCGCCGGGCGCTGGCCAAAAATCTCTAGACGGATGTCGATAGCTAGCCTCCGCTGGTGAGAGGATGACGCTAGCATTTTGGCCGTGCCAAGACCTTGCAGCTACCTCCTAAACACCTTCTCGCTCTATGCAATACTCGACAACCAGCAATGGTTCTTCTCTCTATGACGCCTGCCATAGTGGCAGCAGTGGTCAGACGTCAAGAGCTGCTAGAGGAACCGGAGAAAGATCATCTAGAGTCAGAGCCATCGCTCACGGAGCCTGCAGTAGGCAAGCCTATATCACATGCACAGCTCATAGACGTCTCCAAATTTCTGAAAGAGCCCATATCTGGAAACGATGGAGACCAACACGTCCCATGTCATCTCAACGACCTGTTGCGTGGCTCCACAGTCTATATTCCGCCGCCAAAGCCGAAGCCTGAGCCTGTATGCGCGCCTTTTGCATGTTCAGAACGGTAAGCAGCAGTGGATTAACATATACTATAGACGTCAGAGTACAAAGCCCTCATGGCCCGCCTCCGTGAAGAAGAGGAAGCGCGCGCATACGAGCGCATGCTCAACCCGCCGCCCGCCCTCGAAACCTTCGCCCAGCGCTTCCCTAACGCGCGCATGTTTCCATCTGCCGTTGAAAGTTCGAGAGAAGAGGAGGATGAAGTTACTTACGCGGACATCAACCGCCAAATGGCCTTGATCATCAATGTCCTGGTGTCCATCATAGCGTGCAGTGTCGCTGTGTGGCTTATTGCGTGGACTTTGAGCACTCCACGGCGGCTTGCGTTGAGCATGACTAGTAGTATCGTTGTGGCTGCTGCTGAGGTCGCTATTTATATGGGGTACATTCGGCGTCTGCAGGAGGCCAAAGTCAAAGAGCGAGGCAAAGTGGAGAAAAAAGAGATCTTTGAGACGTGGGTCATTGATGCCAACAAGGAGAAGAAGCTGATGAACGCGCCGAAAGTGACACCGGCAGTCAATGAGGCGGCTGAGCCTCTGAGATTCAGGAAGGGGAAGCACAGGTGAAATTGGTCGACTCGGATGGGATCAGACAGCTCGTCTCTGCTCATAGGATTGGACTGTAACAACCTACCAAGCCAGGCTCCGAAAGACAGAATAAAAAGACCAAGTGGCTACAGGACGTCTCAGACAAGACTCGGTTGATGCTGGTATTATAAAAAAGCTTGACTATGCTGAAGCAAGCAGATACACGAGCCACGTGCTCTAATGAGCTTGAACGGTGGTTCTACAAGAAGCAACCGCCTGTACAACAACTCGATCGAACCACCTCATAAAGTCATACATTACCACCACATAGGCAGCGCAGCACTACATCCCATTACGAACTAGCTTTCCAAAACAAACCCGCCTCCGGAAAGCGTCTAGAGCAGATGTCCAACACACCCCCGGAAGTAAACCAAATAAGAAAATTCCGGCACAGCTCATAGCAGTTCAACAATTACGAGGAACACCATATAGCCGCGACAACACCAACCACCGCAGCCACAGCTCTTCCACCCGCCAGCCCCAAACCCACCGCCTCGCTCTTCCCCCCCGCCCCCTTCGTCCCCTCCACCGTCGTCGTCGCCTGCTCCACCAATCCCGCCGACACCGACGTCCCCGGAATCGCTGTAGTGTACGCAGTGGTGACCACGACATTGCCGAGCCCGGTCGCCGGGATAGCGCTGCCGACGCCCGTGGCAGTCCACTGCGGCGGTATGGACAGAATCGCAGTATCAGGCCTGGCGCTTGGCGCGGCGCTATAAATGTTACCCGGGTCGCCGTCCGCGGAGGCGTACTCGCCCGTCAGGAGATTAGCGTGCGTGCCGGTGGAAGAGGTGAAGGTGCCGTTGTGGAGGGTGCCGTGGGCGCCGTCGGGGAGGAAGTAGTTTGTTGTGAACTTGTCGTAGCAGAAGGGGAGGAGGTGGGAGTGTAGGAGGAGGCAGGATGTGCCTTGCGCGCCTGACGAGGGAGCTGTGTTAGCACCACTTTATCCGACGCCTGGACGCTCGCCGTGGCGCAACTTACAGCAGAGCGGGACGGAACTGCTCCGTTTGTCATATTTTGAAGATGCACTGCGCAGGGCGCCGGGACCGTCCTTCACCGACTCGCGTTCCTGCGGCTGCCGCTTGAGGAAGTGGATGCCGGCGACCGAGTCCAGCAGGTCGGTGTACAGAGACGACATGTCCGGTCCGATTTCTGGAGTTGTGGTAGATTTGGCGCCGGAGGGGTTGCACGCGACGAAGTCGGGCTTGCAGGTGTCGCGGCTTGCGAGCTCGAGTGCGGCGCAGGTGGCTGTCAAGAGAGCGAGTGCGAACAGTAGGAAATGCATCGCTGCAGTGTGGTTTGAACGAGAGACTGTCAATTGTTGTATAACTAAGAGTCGCAGTAGAAGCTTTCTGGCGCAAGTAAAGCGAGTGAAGATGAGAGCGCAAGTAGAGCGCGTGCGTAGAATTACTAACTCTCTGAGAACGAGCGAACGTGCCTGTCTGGCGAAGACGTTGTGACCTCGAGCTGGTACGGAGTCGAGATGAACGGAAAATTCTCGAGGCGACGTGGTACGAGGACGGGATCTTGTGAAACAGTGTGTATGCAAGCAGCCTGGACTGCATACATGCAGCCCGATTGAGCATTGACATGCTTGAAGTGAAAATATTGGGAACTCACGACCGACTGAAAGGGATGATAGTGTTCAGAATTGCAGCAGATATAGAATCGGTTCGCGCACTCACAGTCCGGCCTTCAGGTACACACAGAATTTCTTACGGTTCAGCAAGCTCCCTCCAGGAGAATTTTTTTAAGCCATAATAGCCTCCCGAGCCACAAGATGCCAAACACTATGTTATTATCCGCAGCGTGCACTATGCCGCAAAGTAGATGGCGTGACATGAACGCCTGGACAGCGTCTCTTACCAAAGTCGACTTCTTCGTTGGACCTGAGATGTGACAGGAGTTTCCAACCAAAGCGCCAGGTCCCTCCTAAACATGAGTGCGTCCGAGCAAGCAGTTCCCAGCAAACGCACACTTACCACCTGCGGTCACATACATACCAGAACCTGCGTCGGGATGGCAGAACCATATCCATCTCCTCACATCTCCCTTCCTCCTGACCACTTACGCCTTCCCCTATACCCATCAAAGGCCGTACCCTCACGAAAGGTCCCCCACACCCCCTCCCCCATCACTCCTTCGCCACCCCGATCCACCCCTTCGGCCTCACGTTCTCCTCCCACCACGTTACCGGCCACAGCAGCACGACCCCCGCCAAACACACAAACGTCACAAAGAACTGATACACCCAGACCACCATCGCGCCGCCTGCCAGCCCCGGGATGAACTTGATGAACTGGTCGACCTGGTACAAGTCGTTCTGGCGCTGGACGTAGTACTTCCCTCTCCCCTTCCCGCCGTCGTCGCTGCGCTCCTGCACGAGATCCAGCACCGTGACGAGTGTGACGGGCGCTTTGTACCAGGGGATGAGCCAGATGCGGAAGACTTGCGACATGTGGACGTATAGGCGGAGGGAGGGGGGGTCGTATGCTGTTTAGCCCCACCAAACATGAGTGAGCTCGGCTATTGCAACGCGGTTGCTTAGGAGGCGTGTGTGTGTGGCAGGGCAGGGCAGGGCGGCGCGGCGCAGCGCAGTGAGAGAGGTGGCGCGGAGGGGAGCAGAAGGAGACAGCGCACACAGGGCATATACCTATCGAGTGGATGGTGAAGTCGATGCGCGGACTCATGATCTTGTACCAGCGGTAGATGGCGCGGACGAGGGCGCGGGAGCCGTCGAATGAGGGCGTGCGGACGAACGGGTGGGTGAAGGCGGCGTCGGGGGTGAAGTACGTTTCTATGGCTTCGCACTGCTGGGAGGGAGGTGTTTGGATGAGCTGGCGGATTACTTCAGGGATGTCTTTGACTGTGGGGGTAGTGTTAGTCTGGATGGAAGGATGGGAATGGGGTGGTTCGTACGGACCTGGGTCGTCCATTGTGATTAGAGACGGAAGTGGGTATGGGAGGTTATAGGAGAGGGAGCATTAGTAGTTGGGGGACAGGCTGGATGTATCAAAATGCGATTTACGAATGCGCATTGTTTCATTCACATGTCAAAACTTTATTGCGAGGGAATGATGTCATGGCCGATCAGTCCCGGCGCGATGAAGCGCGCAGTGCGTCCGGCCTTAATTGACATGCCTAAATTGCCTCCCAATAGTCCAGACAAGATACCGGCTTATCTCGCACACCATAACACGTTTCGCTTGCCCCCCGTTGGCCTCTTAACTGAAGGGTATAGATTTGGTCTTTAGCCTTGCAGATGGTTGTAACTGATCAACGTTGTTGTACCTGACCACAAAGAACGCCGTGTTTCTAGCTGATGCCGTTATCCTACAGCCTTTTTGAGTCCCATGGCGGAAATGCTATACAGAGCTGAAATTTAAACGAATGAATATGGTAGTAATACAGTCCCGCAATGTAATTCCAAAGCGGAACCTCGCCATTGCTATGGACTCAGTCAACCTTGATAGAACCATAGATCTTCAGCATGAACAACCACGAAGCAAAGAAGCCAATCGTCCCTGTTCCCCAGTCAGCAACAGGCCTAGTAAAACAGGCATCCGGTGGACTTACCAGTCAACACGAAGAACAGCACACTAATCAGCAGACTGTACCCCAAATACAGCACTCCGCTCGTCCAACTCCCAAAGCTGAGCGCCTTAACCCAGTACCACATGGCATACACAAACACATACAGCGCGCTCGCCCCCGCCGCGCAAAACGCCCTCCACTGCCAGTGGTAGTTCTCCGCACAGAGCAGGAAATAGATCATTAGCACCGTCACCGCCGCGCTCGTCATAATCATCAACCCGTAGCATACGAACAGGAAGCCGAACATGTAGTACACCTTGCTGAACCACAGGCTGTTCATGATGAAGTAGAGCTCGACAAAGATGGCGCCGAACGGCAGCACGCCGACGACCAGCATGCTCGGCACCCACCGCAGATAGCCCGTCGCCGGCGGGATCTGGCGGGGGATCTGGTTCGTTCTTACCGGCGCCTCAACACCTTTCGCTTTGAACCCCATCCACGACCCCGCGAAGCTGAGCGGGACGCTGATGAGGAACCAGATGCCGACGAGCACGAGCATGGTGGAGAAGGGGACGGCGCCCGAGGCCTGCCGGGCCCAGACGAACAGGTTCAGCAGGAAGAAGACGGCGAAGACGAGGCCCGGCAGGGCGAGCGGCGTGTAGGCGAAGTTCTGCTTCCAGGCGTCGCCGTGGAAGAACTTGTACGTGCGGGCGGAGACGTAGCCGCCGATGCTGCCGAAGAAGGTGTGCAGGAGGATCATGACGGTGGCGAGGGAGCCGCGGTTCGAAGGGGAGAGGAAACCTAGGAGCGCGAAGGCTGCTGTGCTGTTAGAAGAACGAAGATCTATGCAACAGATTTTCTTTTTTTCGATGGTTGAACGTACCGATTGTAAAGCCCGTCATCATGAACAACTGTGCGCCGTTTCCAAGCAAGACGCTGAGCAGGAGCGGGTTCTTTGGCGGCCTGAAAACGTCGCCGTGGACGAGCTTCCAGCCTGAATCCTCCTGCACCCCGTCTTCGTCCATTCCTCCTGAGAAGTCGTCGAGCGCGACCTGGTCGAGGCGGTTGTACCTCGCGATATCCTTCCTCAGCGTCCTGACCAGGATCGTCGAGACCATGCCGATCAAGAACATGACAATAACCGCCGAGTTGATCAGCGAGAGCCAATGGATCCTCGGATCATAAACATGCAGATACTTGTCCCACCGCGTGGCAAACGACGTCGCGCTCGGCCTCCAATAGACATTATACGTCCACACGACCCTCGTCTCCTCCTGCTCAGACAGCACCACCGGCGCCCCCGCCGGCAGCCCCTCCGCATCCACACACTCCGCCTTCCCCTCGCCCAGATACTTCTGCTCCCTCACCGAATACGGCACGACCTCGATCCCCACAACCCTGTACGCCCCCTTCCTCGCCTCATGAAAGTCCACCCAAACATCATAGTGGTTGTTCAGCACCGGCACCTCATCCCTGACCGCACCGAGCGCAAACCCCGGACTATAAAACTCCGCCCCGCTCGCCCGGTCCCACTGCCTCTCCCCCGCCGGCAAGCCGTCCACGAGCCAGTGCACATCGTAGCCCTGCCAGATCCGGCGGTTCACAAACTTGGCGTCCCCCGGCGAAAAGACCTGCTCTTCGCAGACGGCCTTGCAGCTCTCGTTAACGCCCATATGCAGCTCGAAGGGCGACGTCTGGATGCGGTCGCCGAATAGGATGGCGCCGAGGGACTCGGCGACGGGCTGGGGCCCCCCGCGGGGGGAGCAGAAGTGGAAGGATGGGTGGTAGTAGTCGAAGGAGAAGACGGAGCGGACGTGCGGGTCGCGGGAGGAGGCGGAGGGGGTGAGGTGGTTGACGTGCAGGGGGACGAGGTCGCCGGTTTTGTAGGAGGTGGGGGCCACGCCGGGGAGGTAGAAAGCGGAGGAGGAGGGGAGGAGGGCGAGGAGGAGAGCTCCTTGTTCCAGTGCAGAGAGGAGTCGCATCGTGCTGGTTGTCTGGTGTCCTGGTGTGCTCTGTGAGAATCTGGGGATGGAGCTTTTAGGCAGACTTGCACGGACAGTCGCTCATGTGCGTACAAGGGGCCCGCTGAGGGCTGCTGTCGTAGGGTGAACCAGTCAAGTCGAGGCTGTTTGATGCACCTGCTTGGAGGGTATGAGTGTGGTCGCCGATTCGATATGCAGGTCGGGTGTGTAAGGTTAAGTTTAAGGTTGCGTGGCCCGCTTGTGCAGGTGTTCCGGACTTTCATCAAGATTCAGGGCCCAGCTTCACAGCCACAAAAGCCGCTTGAATAAGGTAAGCACCAGACCCATGTCCTAAGCCTTTGTTTGCAACCAGATAATGACGAGTTTTTGGTATCCTGCTAAGTCAAGTACCACCCTATGATATCGAAACAACCCGATTGCAACATCTACGATTTCTCCCCTCCTCCCCAAACTCGACTTGTGACAACCCCTCTTAGAAGACCCAAACAGACCATGCCATGAAGCAGCCGTGTAATGTCATGAGCGCGGATAAAAACAGAGTACAGGGAGATGCACCGTCACAACTAAACCAGCCCGTCATATAGCGACAGCGCAGATACAATCGTCTCATCCCGCTTCGAGCCCTCCTTGAACTCAGCCATGTCTAGACTGCCATTCTCATCCTTATCCATCATCCTAAAAATCTTCCGCACGCGCTTCTCAGGGGTATCTTCGTCTTCCGGCAGCTTCACCATCGATCCGACCTGCCCACCGAAAAAGTCAGTCTCACACGCAAAAGCCTCCCCGACAAAAACTCCGCCCGGCCAAGCAGCAGCAGCACGCACCATCTTGTATATCGCCTCAACGATCGCCAGCATCTCATCATAGCTGATCTTGCCATCCCCATCAATGTCGTACAGCTGGAACGCCCAATCCAGCTTATCCTCCATCTTGCCCCGGCTCGTGACGCTGAGCGCGCAGATGAACTCCTTGAAGTCGATGGTGCCGGACTTGTCGGCGTCGAAGACGTTGAAGACGTAATCCGCGAACGAGGACGGGTCGCCGAAGGGGAAGAACTGCTTGTAGATCTTCTGGAACTCCTCTTTCGAGAGCATGCCCGAGGGACAGTCTTTTAGGAAGCCTGGATTGGGAGGAAAAGGGTGACCCCGGGTTAGTGAGGTGTGTGTGTGCGTCGAGGGAGAGTCATGGCGACGGGGGGCGTGATGGGCATGCGCATAATGTAAGTTACCTTTATACCACTGCTGTAGCTCCTTCTTGTCAAAGTGCGTCGCCTTCTGCAGATCGCTGAGCTCCTGCTGGGAGAGCTTGCTCTGGCTGTGGAGATGAAGCGTCAGCCGGTCGCTCGCGATCATGATGCATCTCCAAGCACCGTGGCTGGCCAGCTCTTGCTCCAGCTGCTTCACTGCCACTTCCAGGGCGACGTCGCGGTGTTTGCGGTATGCGGCGTAGCCTTCTTCGTCATGCAATGGTATCTGAGTTGGTCGCGGTCGGGCATGGTTGATTGGAGAGCGCTCGTGAAATAGCAGAGGCATAGTCGTGTTGATTGGAGGAGGCCTTATTTCCATGCCTTTCCTTGCTTCGTCGCCGACAGCCATGATATGCGCCGTCACGGATGTGGAATTGCGGACGCGAAGGGAAAAGTTGATAGTTCGACTGAAAGTGAAGATTGAAGCTCATTACGCCATAGCCAGCTTTGTACCTCCGTGAAAGTGTCCATCTCGGTGGTGAAGCAACTGGCAGTGTCGCCGGTACTGAGGCTCGTGGGCAGAATGCAAGGGGCATGAAAGAGCGCACTCACGATTTCCCCATATCTCTAGCCGCTTCCTGTTAGGATTGTGTGGGAGGAAGACAAGTGAAAGAAGGCGAATCAAGAAAACTCGTGAGGCTTGTAGTACAGGCTCTCAGGTGGGTAGTGTGGTACTAGCTGAGACAAGAGTTGGTCGCGGGGGACGGTTGCGGCTCTTGGATGAGGCGCAGCAATGCCGAGTGATGCAAGGCTGCAGATGCCGAACCAGGCCGTTGATGGAGTGTCTAGTGGGGGAGAGAGGCAGGAGGTATAGCAGAAGTTAGGTGGTTGTATGTTGTATGGAACAGAGAGTGAAGGAGCGACATGTTCACACGCAAAGGAGTAGCAAGCCGGCAGTGACTGGGCGCTTCCAAGTCATGAAATGGCATGGTTCCTGATGGACTTTGCATGAACCAATCATGTCGATGCATCTCAGATCGCCGTTTGGAAATGCACGCTCTGACGCGCTTCACCTCCACCGGCTCACAACTTTAATACTACTGGTACTCCAAATGCCAACTCTACGCATATCTGCACATTACTAGCAACCCTACAATCCTACTGCCACACACCACTCGAGGTCCTCTCCACCAAAATGGAATCCCTACTCAATGCGCAATTCGACCGCATCGAAACCGCGCTGAACACCCTGATCGACTCGATCGCGACCTACAACCCCTCCCCAGCAGCGGCGCAAGACCTACTCGCCATAGACGACGACCTGAGCCAGACCCTCGAGCAACGTACCACCCCCTCCCCCTCCCCCTCCCCCATTCCCCCATATTTTAAGCCAGCATCCCTCCAACTAACACCCCCCTCCACCCACCCAGTATCCCACCACCAGCGCAACCACACCGAAATCCTCTCCCTCCGCCACACCGCCGACACCCTAACCACCCAAATCAAAGCGACCCTCTCCTCCCTCGTCGACGTCCGCAAAGAGCTGCTCGCCCTGCCCTCTCCCTCGGCCCCGGCGCACGCCCGCGACGTCCCGCTCGACGAGCTGCTCGCCTACGCCCGCCGCCTCGCTAAGTTCACCGTCCCGCCCACGTACCGGCCGCCGCCTCCTCAGGACGACGGGGCGGGCATGCCGCAGCGGGGGCTGTCGACAGCGAGTGCAGCGACCACTGCGATGGGGGATGTCAAGATGGCGAATGGCGTCGCCGCCTCTCTCCCAGCTGGGACCGGCGACGAGAGCGCCGCTGCAGTCAAGACGGAGGTGGAGGACGGCGCCGACGCGCGCGGCGCGGGTTGGGCGGCTCTCTCCGCCGGCCGCAGGGAGTGGCTGGAGACGATGAAGCGGACGCCGTTTGTGCCGTGGCCGAGCGAGAGCGTGATTTGGAGTGGTGCTTTGGCGGACGTGCAGAGGATGGTAGATGCGGGGAGGGATCCGACGAGCGTGTTGAGTGCGGAGCAGCAGGAGGCGCTGGAGAGGAGGATCAAGGAGGAGGAGGAGGTGGAGAGGGAGAGGGAGAGGAGGAGGAGGGAGGAGGAGGAACGGAGGAGGGCACAGGGGGCGGTGGTGGGGGTGGGGAGGGGTGTGGGGAGAGCGGTAGAGAGGGAGGAGGAGGCGGGGGGCTTGGATTTGTATGATCCGGATGAGGAGTAGGGACGTGAGAGGTGGGTTGTTGGGAAGCATGCTGATTCACGATCTATCGAAGTTGTGGGACGCACCATATTCAAGACGTACCGGCATCTATCGCTGTTGTGCAGGCAGTTTTAGCGCCGTCTAATCGCCAGATAAAAAGGCCACTGGGGTATCGTACAAAATGCTGTCTATACCCAATATGCGTCGCATATGAATCACTCTAAGAAAACGTAATCCGCAATCAAATCATCAACTCTTGCAACACCTGCACCATTCTCGTTCACCCTTCTAAGCCAATGCTTCATGACCCACAACGCAACCTTGGAAGTCCTCAAGCTACGACATCCTGTCTGGAATCCGAGCTCTTCAGCGGACCACTAACTCCTGGCATTACGGAGCTGCTGGCATAACGACACCGCGTGCTTGTTCGCGGTGCGACCACAGGATCGCAACCTGCTCGCACGCTGCCTTGTTGGCAGCTTGTTGCCGAGGTTTTACTTTAACCCACGTCCTGTGCAGGCCTGTCTCTTCGATCTTCTCCTCTTAAATCTTCTGCTTGAACCTGAAGCCCGTCTCAGCGACTCTCGCCGCACACAATGTAAGCCCACCACATATCAAGCTGCTGCCGGCCCACATCTGCGCATACAGATACCCGCCATGGTTGAGCTGTATGAGCGCGCCAGCCAGCGGCGGACCAGTCAAGCAAGCAATCGAGACAATGGAGAAGCCCATCCCCATGCGCACTCCCGCCTTCTTCAGATCCGTAGTCAGACTGGAGAGCGTGGCGGGGAACAAACTCTGCATTCCGGCGGCGGAGAGTCCGTAGACGGCTGCGAAGGCCCAGAGGCCACCGCGGGAGTGCACTCCGGACCAAGCGTAGAACACGATTCCAGAGACGAACACGAATGGGAGCATAGTGTTCAGAGGGCCGAAGTTACGGTCCGCGAAGTAGTTGGGTACCACGCGACCAACGAGACCGATGCCGTTCATCACTAACAAGAGTGAGATGGAGTCTTGGTAGCTGAGGCCAATGATATCACGACCGAAGGCGCCGATCTGGATACGATGTTAGACAGTCCAACACGAGCAAATAATGAGGGGCTAATGGGGAAGGTGTGCTTACATAGTAGAACGCAAAATAGAGCGCCCAGAAGTTCAAGAACATCCCAATGCAGTACAACACATAAGTCGTCTCCTTGAAAGCCGCCCACTCGATGATCGGTCCCGACTTGCGCGGCGGCAATCTCGTCTTCAAGAAAGCCGCAGTCAAAGCTCCCAACCCCATCACAATAAACCCCAGCACCCGCACCGTCCAGCCAAACCCAATCTTCACCAGCAGCTGCTGCACAATGACCGGAAACACCAGCCCGCCCACCGCCGTCCCAGACGCCGCAATCCCAATCGCGAGCGAGCGATTCTTCGCAAAGTACGTCGAAAGCAGCGACATCGTCGGGCAAAACTGCAGCCCATTCCCCACCCCCGTACACAGCCCCTGCGCAACGAAAAGCTGCCAATACCCCGTACACGCGCTCGTCGCAAAGATGCCAACCAACTGCAGCACCAGCCCCGCCACAAACACCGGCCGGAACAGGCCCGCGTCCATGGCGCGCCCGGAGAACGTGCCGATGAAGAACAGCAGGAAGATCTGCACGGATCCGATCCACGAGATGTCGCTCGGGGGCCGGTGGAGGGTGTGGGAGTAGTAGGTCTGGAACACGCCGAAGGAGTTCACGATGCCCCAGGTGTTGAAGATGACGAGGTGGCCCATGCAGGCTTGCGTCCAGGCTGTGAGGCCGCCGTCGGGAGGTGGGCCGGGGTCGGCCCATGAGGCGGCGGAGCGCCCGGTAACGATGCGGCTTAGTGGTGGGCGCGGGGCTTCCTTGGAGGGTTCGCGCGGCGCTGGGGGAGGGGAGGAGGAGGGGAGGATGGGGGAGGGTGGTGTGGATTGGCCGATGAGGCCGTCGAGTTGGGGGATGGGGTAGGAGGATGCGTTTTCATGGTCTTTCTCGTTTCCGTGCTCTTTCTCGGATATGACGTCCATGTCGCTACTTCGAGGTGGCCGAGATGCCATTATTTAAGGCTTCGACGACGCCTTGCTGAGCAGGCCGGTGATCTGCTTCTTCTTCTCTTCGTGAGAGCATTGTGAAAGAGAGGGCCATTGGGAGGTTGAGATGACTCCAATGCACGTCTCCGAGAGCGGCGGCTACTGCACCGAGAGAATTAGTCATTGGAGCGATGGACGAAAGCATCGGTTCAATGCTCCCAGACGTTGGTGCTGCGGAGTACGTTAGTTGCCGTTATACCCGCCTGGCGGCAGGTGATGTCACGGAAGAAGCGTCTGTGTCGGAGGCCTGACCGCACCTTTTGGTACACTGAACCCATCACCACCATTTTCGAAGATCTGCCTCCCAGGCAAAGCTAAGATCGCTATTCCCGGGTAGATCGTCATTGCTTGTCATTTTGGTAGTCTGTCAGATCAACGCTATTCCAGCCTCGTGTGCGGACTTGGTGATTGAAAGACAACGGTGCTTGTCAAGTTTGAAGGGTTTGCGGAGTGAATCAAGGTTAAACTGTCAGGCCACGTGTAGACCTTGCATACCAACGCGCTGCCTGATGGCTTAATCGACATCCTTCCCTGCTACCTTGGGCACGTTGTGGCTGAACATCCACATCTGCGCTATGGCTTCTATGGTTCGAAACGCAGCTCATACAGTGTTCGTCCGGCCTGTTCAGACAGTGGCTGGAGCTTCGTGGCTCTACCCTTTCAAGGTAAGCTGGTCTATCAGGTGCAGATCCGTGTCCAAAGCCACTTTTAACACGTTAACTAGGGTCTGGTATACTTTGCAGCTCATCCGTACCTTTGGCCACTCTTACGCGCACGTCTATTGCCGTGCTTCCTCCTCTCCATCTTCATCTTCGGCAACCTCTTCTTATGGACCTACCTTCCACAGGTGTGTGAACGAGCAAATGGATTTCATAGCAACTATTGTTGATCCTTTTGATAGGTAGCTTTCCTGGCAATATTCCAAGGTGCAGGCGCCTGGCTCAACGGCACATTTCTGGTCCTGGGAGAAGGACTGGCTATAGTGTCCATCCTCTTCGAAGCTTTCCTCATAGATGAGTCACAAGTCGACATCTTTGATGCAGTGCTCGTGGCAAAGGGGTTTGAAAACCTTGTCTCAACAGCGCGGTCTATCAATCCAGAGGGAGTCAACCCGGTTCAACGTCTGGGCAAGCCGACACGCTCCGCCATCTATGCTCCTTTCTCGTTCCAGCAAATCGTTGAATTCGTCTTGCTACTTCCCTTCAATTTTGTACCTGTCGTTGGGGTTCCCATCTTCCTTTTCCTTACAGGCTATCGGGCGGGTCCGTTCAGTCATTGGAGGTGGTTTAAACTTCATGATATGAACAAGAAGGATCGGAATACGTTCATCAAGAAGAGAAGATGGCAGTATACATGGTATGTTGATTCTCTACTTCAAATTTCATGACAAAGAATTGCTTGTACTGACTGTTCCAGGTTTGGGACTGTTCATCTACTGTTGCAACTAGTGCCTGTGCTCAACATGTTCTTCTTGCTCACAACTGCTTGCGGCGCCGCGTTGTGGGCCGCGAAGCTGGAGGAGCAGCGCCGATTAGAGCAAGGGCAACGTCCAAGTGGCCCTGAGTACACAGACGACCCGGTATAGCATCAAGGCGTTGTATGTATTGATACATTGTTCTCGTATTCACATTCGGCTCTCGCACCGTCACTACTTGTGCTTCTCCTGGTCCGCCTCCTGCCCCTTCATGACCCAGTTGCTGTGATGCTTGGCGTACTCCTCCTCGCCTTCCTTAGTCTTCATCGCTTTCTTCATCTCGAACTCATCTGGAATGTTGACACCCTTTTGAGTCGCAGGCCGCTCAGCAATCGTATCCATCCACTTTTGCACTTTGGGAAAGGACTTCGTCTCCACTCCAGCCCACTCAGCCCAGTAAACCTGTAGGGTCGGTCAGATTCTCTCCGAGGACTGATTTGGGCTTGACCTTACCCAGCTGAAGCACGCAAGATCCGCAATGGTGTACTTCCCACCAACAATCCATAAGCCTTGGCCTTGACTTTCTTGCTCCGCTAGTCGGTCTTCGAGCACCTGATAGAGCCGCTTCGTCTCGGTCTGGTATCGGTTGATCGCGTAGTCGATCTTAGTTGGCGCGTAACGGTAGAAGTGGCTGGCAAACGTGAGTTGTTGTTCATCACACGTCTGTCTATGATCCTACTGACTTGGCCTGTCCCTGCATAGGACCAATCCCACTCTGATGATGTGGTCAGCAGCAACACATGGTGCGCATTGTGTACGAGACAAACCTGCATCCATGTGATCCACGCGACCATCTCCCAGTAGTCATCCGTGTCGTAGTCGAAGCTGATGCGGTTTTCTTTGTCATACTTTTCGCACAGATAGAGCATGATGGCACCGCCTTCGAACATGCGCTTCTCCTTGCCTTGTGTCTTGTCCACAATGGCCGGTATGCGTCCATTCGCTGAATTTGTGTCAGTCGTGCGTGCATGTGACTTGGCACAAACACGGCGTACGGTTGATCTTCAGGAACCCTTCCTCTTTTTGAACGTTCTTTGCTATTTCAATCTTGTGCA
>JAKLMF010000233.1:0-22413 GCA_022813555.1 Botryosphaeria agaves | reverse complement strand
CCAGCTCTTACCGAAGGAAGAACAGACCAAGCCAGAAGATGTAGGAATAAGGACACTTCAAGGTGCATACAGGTGCTGACTTGCTGAAGGACCTCCCATACCTCACACCGGTGATTGAAGAAATCGAGGCCGAACTGAAGGAGCGCGAGGATCTGGAGGCTATGGTGGTGCAGAAGCCGGGGAGGAAGTAATCGACGGGCGCGAGAAGCAATGTACAGTGGTTTCAATACCAGTTGAAAGATTCAAGGCATTGTGAAGTACTGTGGAAATCAGGAACTTAGTTGGACCGCTCCACTTCAAGCCGCTTCCTGGTGTGCGAGGATTAAGAAGTCAACAACCGTGGTATTTGTTCTCAACATTGTTCCGTGAGAAGGGTCGTATCATTCACTGTCTTCAAGCAAGTCATTGATCTCCAGATATCTTGGAGTCATTACAACTACCATTGCCGCCTCTCTGTTGAGTAGCTATCGGTGGGGTTGACTCTGACTTCTGAGTTTGAAAGGTTTGCTGGCGGGCAGTCAGCTTGCTGTGCAACGAGGATCTATCTGAGAACCTTTCAGCCAGCGTGCGGCATAAGGCCTACGTGTTGTACACCTCATCTAATGCGTGCTCAATCACGTATCCCCGACCAGACTTTGCCCACCCCGTTGCCACTGATACTCTCGGTGCCGGACGACCTAGTTATCTTCAATCGGTCCAAGTAATCAAATCTCGTGATAGAGCTCCAAACTTCAGGATTATGTACATCGGGCGATATCACGTGTTACCGCGATAGCTCGATCCTACTTAGCGCGTTTCAAGTGAATATGACGCACCCCATGCCGTTCAAGACTCCCATCGCTTGGTCTCGTTTTTATAGTAGGCCTCTCCCCGTGTGTAGCCTGCATGTAACACAAGACTTCTATGGTCTGGTATCGCAGTTCTATACAATGTCTCTACGGCGATCCACCCGGTTAAGGACCACAGGGCCAGTCCCTGTGAAGCCTGACCTGGAGAGTCCAGCAACAACCAATACTAGAAAGAAGCCCAGTACGGCGGGGAAGCGCAAAGCAGATGTTGATCCTGAACAGCTCGACAAGGTGCCAAAAGCCTCCTCCGCACCTACTAGGAGGACGACACAGAAGCAAAACAGCAGCAATGCAATCCCAGTTCCAGATATACCAGCAACCCCCAATAACAAGCGCCGCAAGACCGCTACCAAAGCCTCCCCAGCAGTGCTACATCCCATAACACCTACACCGTCAGCTGTCGGGCTGATGTCTTCTCCCGCCAACGGCGCTCCCACCGCTCATGCAGTACCCCGGCCAGCCGAACCGCATGCGACCAACGCACCGTTACAAACGCCTGGCGGCGCACGTGTCGTAGCGTATTCTGAACACGATCACCCTCTTGAGGAGTCGCCGTCCAAACAAAGTCCTGTTGTGATTGAGGGCAGTGTTCCGCCTCTGCCTAGGCCGACTACGACGACAGACAGCCTTCTCGAGGAAGCGTGTGCGCACCTATGTGAAGTGGATCCTAGGCTGAGAGCTGTGATCGAGAAGTACCCGTGCAGGATCTTTTCGCCTGAGGGGCTGCAGGAGGAGGTTGATCCGTTCAGGAGTCTGGCGAGTGGGATTATCGCACAGCAGGTAGGTCGTAAACACTGTTTCTATATTATTTGGACGAGTCGTTGGTCCAGCATGTCAAAGATCCCAAGTTTCGTCTGGAAAGAAATATGCAACTCCCATGTATATGTTGTAGTCACAGCTCTCTTTCAATTAGCGCCGTCAAGACTCAACCATGCTGGCATCATAAACACCTTCAACACTTTCTCACAGTGCATCTGCGAACTCCCTAGGTCTCCGGCGCAGCAGCTTCCTCCATCAAGAAGAAGTTCATCGCCCTGTTCCCCAACACCACCTTCCCCACCCCCGCCCAAGTCGCCGCAGCCGAGCTCTCTCTCCTCCGCACAGCCGGCCTCTCCCAGCGCAAAGCCGAGTACATCAAAGGCCTTGCCGAAAAGTTCGCCTCCGCTGAGCTGTCTGCGCGTGTGCTTGTGCAAGCAAGCGATGAGGAAGTGCTGGCGAAACTGACGGCTGTGAGAGGGTTGGGTAAGTGGAGTGTGGAGATGTTCGCGTGCTTTGGGCTCAAGAGGATGGATGTGTTTTCGACCGGGGATCTGGGTGTGCAGAGGGGCATGGCGGCTTGGTTGGGGAGGGATGTGGCGAAGTTGAAGGCGAAGGGAGGGAATAACAAGTGGAAGTATTTGTCGGAGAAGGAGATGCTGGAGCATTCGGCGAAGTTTTCGCCATACAGGTAAGGAACTGTCTCTGTCTTTTTGTGTGATGTTTCGATAACTGACTTCATGCTAGGAGTCTGTTCATGTGGTACATGTGGAGAATTGAGGACGTGAAACTAGATGCAATACAGGATGCTTGAGGATCGTCTATTGGTCTATCTGTTTCCAAAGGGTGTGATGTAGACGGGATTTAGTCAGGATATCCTCAAGTTTAGGACCAGGCGAGAACTCGGCTTTGTCCATTGCCTCGCCTGATATCTGGAAATGTATGATTGTCAATTGATGTAGAATGTCTGGGAGACACACTCATGCATAGTCGACTCTCCCGATATTCCTGGACGTGGACAAAACTAGAGCCAATCGCTGACGGCAGGGTCTGTAGCCATCCGGCATATACGTGGATGTCTCCGGTAGAGTCGGCGGATCTGTATTGTTCCTCATAATTTCCGGCCCGATCTGACATCTCACAATTGTTATCAGTACCTCGTCAGCCCCCGAGCTCCCGAGTGAAGCTTCCAATCAACTTGTATGTGACACAGCTTTTGCGGCATTTCAGCCTGCGAACGTACCCTTGCTCGATCAAATGTTGTTGCTATGTGAACCTCGACTGGGGTTGTTTTGTTTGCGCTGTTTGCCCAGAATCTTGGTTTGCGGTTCGAAAGCTTACGACAGCAAGGACAACACCCTGCATTTCTACCATGCTGGCGATCAGATAAAAATAATATTGCCGCGTGTGTATCCTCTACCGCGTCACACCCTTAACGAATCATTCGCTACTGCACGTAATGACCTAGCAAACACTTCATATTGCTCTCCCGCTGTGCCTATCCGTCGGCAGCTATTCCTGTTATATGCCCTTCATCATAAGTCTTTCTATTATTATGCCGAGCACCTGAACTTCATCGAAGAGAAAACCGGTTTTTGTCCTTCTCAAACAAGCACTCAAAATCCTTGGAACATCCGCAAGCAGTCGATCATTTAGTTGATTACAATTCCTATTCTTGAGGTTCTCAGCTTGGACTATGCGCTCCCACTTGGCCAATAGGCTTCGTAGCTCTTCTCTCAGCGCTGTCCCCCCGCCACGGACATCATCTGGTTATTCGAATCCCCTAGCAAAAGCCGCGGCGAGTATTCTATACCGCACGCCTTTGCCTTCGCAAGATGGTCTTCCTATCTACATACTCAACGCTGCAGCTTTACCGGATGCAGACGAGGTAGACTACGATTCTCTACTACCGTATGTTCTAGCCAGGTTACCTGGAGAGGAGGAGCTGTTGAGCGGAACAGATTATGAGGTAATTTTCTTCGCTGGAGGGGGAGCTGATGGCGCCACAACCTCAAGAAAGAGTCGACCAGGATGGGGCTGGTTCATTCAGGCATACCATGTCCTCTCGCGAGCTATGCGCAAACGCCTGCAGAAGCTCTACATAGTGCACGAAAGGAGCTGGGTTAGAATTCTGGTCGAGATGTTCTCTACTATCGTGAGTCCGAAGTTCAGAAGGAAGATAGTCCATGGTAAGTACGACATCTCTTCTGGAGACCCAACATACACCCTGCACTGCTTTTATGTGACTCACTTGAGGCTCATCAACACTGCTTGAGCGTTTCCTGACTGAACACAGCATCTTCCTTAACTCACCTGGCAATGTATCTTCCACTCGAAGACCTTCTCATTCCACCGTCAGCATATCTCCATGATCGACGGTTGCTATCAGAGATTGAGGTGCCTTACGAAGGTGGCCGGCGAGCCTTTTCAGCCAGACATCCCTTGCCTGCAAATTACGAGGGCCAATCACGACTGCCAAGAGTTCTTCGTGAAACAACCACGTTCATTCTTATGGAGCCTAACATCAGAACGGAGGGCCTCTTCCGAATACCGCCGCACACGAAGGTGAGGGAGATTCTTCGCGAAGCTTATGACAGAGGCCAAAAATTTATCGTCTGGAAAGAGAACACTACAACACTGCCAATACCTTCCTACAGCCACGCCGAAGGTATCGAAAGCATTCTCGACGAGGTAGACCAGAAAGACGCTTATGGTGTGCACTTGGCTGCAAGCCTGATCAAGATGTGGTACGCGGAACTGCGGCAGCCGCTCTTCCCACAGTCCAGCTATGCGTATCTTCGGAACATAATCAACCGTCCAGGGTATGCAAACTCGGTAGAAATATTGACAGAGATGGTATCACCAAAGCCTGAATGGCCCGGTCTTCCGGCTGTCTCCCGAGAGCTCATTGTACGCCATCTCCTACCACTCCTGTCGGCTGTGGCGAAGTACGAAGAGTTCAACCTGATGGATTCGTTCAACCTGGCTGTGTGCTTTGCTCCAGCGCTTGTTCGCGGGCCAGACCCAATTGAGGACGCCAAGATGTCGCCAGTCATCCGCCAGCTCCTCGCGGCTGCAATCGACATGTGGCCTAAGGGGCTTAGAGACGCATGTCAAATCGACGATGCATCTTTCGAGCGGGATCTGGAGCCTCCGGCGAACCCTCAAGATTATGAAGATCCGCTGGAGCACGATCTTCGCAGTCAACTCTCGGACACAGACGAGATCTACGAAGCTGAGAAACATTCGATAGGCATTGTTATGCACGACAATGACGCGGACAAGTCGCAACCTCCGCCCCTGCCTCCAAGGCCTTCGAATCCTGGTGGCGCTGACCCCTTCATGAGTGACTCCCCCACAACGAAGCGGAAGCCGGCCCCACCCATCTCAGTACCTCCTAGGTATTCCACGATAATGGCTGACGAGTCTGGATATAACGTCGCAGAGTCTCCAATCAGCTATGCAGCTGTGACGGATGGTTTCGCTCCCCCTCGACCCTCTGGCTGGAGTGTATCAAGCATATCCAAGGACAGAAAGGGCAGTATACCAGAGGATGCGATACCTGGTATGATAACCCGGGGCAGCCCGTCTCCTCCTCACATCACACTGCCGAAGCGCAAAGCCCTGACAGCGGAGCAGATCGGTAACGTCGAAAGCGCCGATCTCGTGCAACAGCGTTCGAGAAACACGTCGGACGCGATGATGCCATTGCCAAGGGTGAGAGCGGCGTCTGCGGCCGACGCTGCAAGGAGAAAACCAGTGCACTCAAGAACTCCCTCTAAGGAGTTACAAAAGGCCAACGGCGCTGTCTCTTCTGGGCTGGGGTGGCCACCAAGGCAAAATTCTCATCCTGACTACACGTCCACAACTGATAGCAATGATGAAGAACCCAGTCACATTCCCTTCGCTAAACCACGTTGGCCGGCTTCTGCCAGAAGTATTCATAGCACGAGCCGCATAACTTCAGGATCATACTCAATCACGCCTGATACCGGTGGCCGTGCTCGATCGAGTACCACGTCTCGTTCACCAGTCATCACCTCCCTAGCACGGCAGGTCCACCCATCTTCTTCCGTGCAAGAGCGAACAGAGCCTCCCACGCTCCCCACGCTCCCCTTGCGTACCATTCCTAAAGTCAGGGCGCCATCTCCCGCGTTACTGCAACGCATACCTTCGTTCGAGACTCCACAGAACTCGGACGTGCCGTCTTCGAACGAAGCGAGACTTCGGGCACCGCCTCGTAAGCTGGACCTCAAGCAGCCATCAGTGGACAACCTGCGCAGGCTTTATGAGGAGAGAGCAGGGACCGCGAAGAGCTTGGTGAAGGCAGCGACTCCGAAGGGCGAGACGGCTCCTGAAAGAGGTTCGGATTATGGATTTGCAGTTTGCCAGGCTGCATCAATTCTGCCAGAGGAGCGATGATGTTTCCTCCCCCTTGAACTCAATTGTTTTGGAACCGGCAATGGAGTAGCGGCATTTCTATACACGCATGTTGGACGCGCTAGGTGATACCCTTCTATAGACCGACTTGAAGCACCAAATCCCTGTTTTCCACAACACTTGCACCACGCAACGGTCCTCAGGGCCTAGAGCAGACAGCACAATGCCCACCACCGCACCTCACCACACCGTCCGCACCCCCACACCGTATAGTCCCTCTTCCCAACCCCAGACTACCCTTCCCTCCTTCTATCCCCTTACTCCTCCCCCCTTCACTTCCCCCCCTCCAAGCCCCTCCTAATCGCACTCCTAAACGGCCAAATCTGCACCCTCTCCCAATCCCACACCTCCTCCTTGCTATAAACATCCTTCTTCAGCTTCTCCAGCACCTCCTCCTTCGTCTCCGCATACGCGAGCATCGCACTCCCGATGATCGGCGGCGTCTTGCCGTCCTCAGGGATGGCGTCCATGAAGGCGCCGCCGAAGAGCCAGAAGCCGGACTCGGCGTCGGGGGTGATGTTGGCGAGATGTTTGCTGTATGGGAGAGAGTTAGTTGGGTGGGGGGAGCTTGGAGTACAGGTTTGAGAGTTTGGGAGGAACGGGAGAGAGGAGGGAGATGATGGGGACGTACGGCCGCACGGCCATGCGCCGGTCCAGGGCGCCCTTCTGATCTGGTAGTATGACTAGCCATTCGATCTTTTTGCCTGTGGAGGAGGACATGGTGCGGCGGGCGGGCTGGGATGAAGCAATTGGCGTTAGGTGTTTCGTTATTTGGGCTAGGCGTAGTCGTTGCATTGAGGTGTTGTTTAGCTGGGTGGACAGGTAGCTGGAGAAAAGTGGTCCTCGGTGTTGCATTGTGGGGTGTGGGGTGTGGGGTGTTGCGGAGATGTTCCGCGGCGTGGGAGCACGCCCTTTTGGTGACGGCTGGAACATTGCAGGGCGGGGAGTGTCAAACACGCAAAATTAATCGGGTTGTTCAATTGCAGCTCCGAGCAACGAAAATAGCTCGATGTTACCTTTCGAACACTATGTACAGACATGAACGCGTATATCTAACCGCGGCTCTGTTACAACCAACAAACCGCATAGCCTACAATTTGGCTTTCGGCTGTTCCTGCTTGAGCATGGCATCAGCCACGTTCCTCCGCTGGATCTTGCCCGTCGCTGTCTTAGGCATGATATCGGTGAAGAAGACCTATGACCAGTCAGCAAATTCTGTGTTCCCTGCCCACCCGTGCAAAGATGACATACCTGCTTCGGCAGCTTAAACTTCGCAACCCTCTCCTTCAGCCACTCCTTCAACTCCTCCGCCGTCAACTTCTTCCCCTCCTTCAACACCACCGCCACACCAACATCCTGCCCATACATCTCATCCGCAATCGCGAAGCTCACCGCCTCCGATATACTCGGGTGCTGCGCCATCACATTGTCCAGCTCAATCGGACTGATCTTCTCCCCACCTTTGTTGATGAGCTCCTTAATCCTGCCCGTAATAAACACATATCCATCCTTGTCCACATAGCCCTGATCCCCAGTCCGGAAGAAGCCTTCCTTGGTGAAAGACTCCTTGTTCGCCTTCTCGTTGTTGAGGTAGCCTTTCGTGACGTTCTCGCCGCGAATGCAGATCTCGGCCTGCGAGCCTTGGGACACCTCGTTGCCTTGCTGGTCGAGGATCTTGACTTCGACGCCCTGGCCAATGCCGACGCTGCCGGGCTGGCGCTTGCCGGGCGGGAGCGGATTGGAGGTCATTTGGTGGGCGGCTTCGGTCATGGCGTAGGCTTCTAGGACGGGGGCGTCGAAGGCCTTCTCTAGCTCGTGGAAGGTCTTAGGGGAGAGGGGGGAGGAGCAGGATCGGATGAAGCGGATGTTGGGTTTTTGGGTTGGTGGGGGGTTCTTGAGGAGGATCTGGTGGATTGTTGGAACGGCGGTGTACCAGTTTGCTTTGTGGTCGCTGAAATCTCTCCAGAACTCGGAAGCGGAGAATTTTAGAGGTACTATGACCGAGCCTCCAGAGAGAAGGGGTGCAAGGAAGCCAGCCAGTAGCCCATGTACGTGGAACAATGGCATGACCAGCATGGTCCGGTCCTCTGGAGTAAGCTTGTACGTGGCCTGGATGTTCCTCATCGTCCGGGTCAAGTTTCGATGAGTCAAAGGTACAGCTTTTGGCCTTCCCGTGGTCCCACTCGTGTGCAGCACGAGAGCAACATCGTCCGGCTGAGCCTTCTCGACTTGCCGATTCTCCTTCCCAGCCAGCTTCCCCTTCTCTTTCACATCCAAGACCACTTCGCTTCCATTCCAGTAGCATTCTGCTATCGCGGCCTTGAAGTTCCTCGCTGCGCGGACGGCAGGCTCATCCTTCTGGAAGCTACCCTTGGGCACTAGTGTAAGTGCAGAGCTTAGGTCCTCGATGTAAAACTCGAACTCGCTCTGCTTGTAGGCCGAGTTTAGGGGAGCGGCGATCCCGCGCTGCCATGATGCGGCAAGGAAGGCAACGATGAACTCGTAGGAGTTTGGCAAGGCGATGGAAACCGCCGATTGAGGTGCTATACCGAGAGCTGCGAGCTTCTTTTGAAATGATGTTACCTCGGCGGTCAGTTGCTGGTAGGAGATAGTAAGAGCTTGTTTGCCAGGCACAATGATGGCAGTAGATTGCGATTGTTGTTGGAAAGAGTTGGAGAGAGTTGACCCGGAGCTCTGCTGCTGGGAGCCCTGCAGGCCGTACGAGTTATGCGCTTCTGATGCCATTGTTTCTCAAATATATAGTGATTGATGAAACGACTTCAAGTTATACAAGAAGGAGAGAGACTATCTAACTATTAACAACTAGATGGGCGCGCAGTGACAATGACCTAACATGGAATGGCCCTCGGCTTATCAGGATACTCTGACGTTATTCCCGATAGTGTACATCCACAGACAGACCAGATAAACATGCCAAGACTTGACACACTCTATCTGAACAACACCCGTACGCGATTACATACGCATAGCTTATATATAGATGTTTCGTTACCTCTATTGTCATCCCGAAACCTGCTACTGGTATTTCTAGCTTGGAAGAGACTCGACAGTCACGGCTTGGAGAAACAGCTTCGGAGCTGTATCGCGGGCCGATCGCCTCCGTCCGGGAGTTTCCGCCGGGAGCTCGAGGTTGACAGCTCAAGATCCTCAGAGATGAGGCGGAAGTAATTTGACTCTGAACTCCAGCCTCGATATGTCGAACCTTCCTCCAGCAAGGGGAGGTCTTTCTCTCTATGCGAACCTATTAAACCCTTCTGCATCAACCGCGCCTGGTACTATATCCAGCGCCCCAGTCGTCTACAAGCAGCCCAACAGCGAAGATGCGCAGCAAGATGGAGATGCTGCGAAGAAACAATTGAATGCCGGTAGAGATCTATGAACTTCCCCTATACACACACCCAAAGCGTGACATGATGGCTCATGGTTCTCTGGGTCCTTCGCTCTGAGCAGCCGCTCTACGTTTCCAGCCTACCAAAAGACCGAACGTAGCTTCACAGAAGCCGAAACCGAAGGCAACGTTTCCAAAATCAGTCGCTGCGCCTGTTGCTTCAGGCTTCCCGGATGCCGGCGCAAACATTCCACTACCCGCACCAGCAGCTCAGCCGGCCGTGAAGACCAGCCTAGCCGATTGGGTGGGGGACGATGACGATGTGAACGGGTTCTACGCTGGCGAAAAGCGGCAGCGCGGTGGTCGCAAGAAGCGGAAGAAGAACAAAGAGGAAGCTGTGGTTGTGCAGGACTGGGATGACATCTACGACCCGTCGCGACCCAACAACTACGAGGAGTACAAGGACAGCGAGGAACAGCTCAGGGAGCAGCAAGAGTGGAGGGAGAGGCTGCGCGCGCATCGTAAGAGGAGGGAACATAATGACTACTACTACTCGAGCGACGAGGAAGATCGTGGCCGGACGAGGATGAGATGTTCGTCCGCACCACAACTTCATTGCCGTACCCAATACTGACTGCACCCTTCCAGCTCACTTCGCACCTCCGTCCAACTACCTCTTCGCGCCACCACCGGATCTTAACGCCGACGAGCCCACAGATGTCGTGCCATCAGTCGAAATCCCCAATGACGCCACCGGCGACGACGCCTACGCCCGCCGCATGCGTCTCAGCCAGCCGCACCCGCCTCCACCATCTCCGCCACCTCCTCCGCCTCTCGAAGCGCCCGCGCCCCCTGCACCACCCACTTCCGACGTCCCGCCGCCTCCACCACCCCCCGCACCCCCCACAACACCCCCAGCCCCAACCATCTCCCGCGCCCCCGTCCGCTACACCCTCCCACCCGCCCCCGCCGACATCCCCTCCACCGAAGCCGACCTCGCCCGCGCCCTCGAAGCCGACACCGCCGCCGACGCCGAGGAAGCGGCCGGCCAAACCGACGAGACCGCCCCGCGCTCCACCCGCCCCGGCCAAGCCGGCTTCGCCGCCCGCTTGATGGCCAAGTACGGCTGGACCAAGGGCTCCGGGCTCGGCGCGACGGGGTCCGGCATCGTGGCGCCGCTGCGCGTGCAGGTGGAGAAGCGGAAGCAGCGGCCGGATGCCGAGGGTGGGGGGTTCGTGGGGCCGGCGGGGGGGAAGGGGAGGATTGTGGGGGGGAAGAGGGCGAAGGGGGTGAAGGGGGAGGAGGAGGAGGGGCGGTTTGGGAGGATGAGCGAGGTTGTGGTGCTGAGGGGGATGCTGGGGGGGTTGGGGGTGGGGGAGCTGGAAGCGGAGAGGAGGGGGGGCGGGTTGGTGGAGGAGATTGGGGTGGAGTGTGGGGAGAAGGTAGGCGCTCGAGCTCTCTGCCTAATTCTGGGTTGGGGTTGTGTGTGCGGATTTGGCTGACTTGGGCGATTGCAGTATGGGAACGTGGAGAGGGTGTTTGTGCACTGGGATAGTGGTGCGGAGAGTGTGCCTGTGTTTGTCAAGTTCACGATTGCGCTTTCGGCGTTGAAGGTATGCTGGCCCTGGCGCAGCGTGTAAATGAAATGTCGCTGACATTGAGGTTAACAGGCCGTTAACGCGCTGGATGGAAGGATGTTCAACGGCAACACCATCCGCGCTAGGTTCTATGATGCGGACAAGTTTGACGAGGGTATTTACGAGTGAATCGCGATCATCTACTAGTAAAGGATTTGTGAAATGACACTCTTTGTTCGAACAAATCTGGCGCTTGTGAAGCGAAAGTTGAAACTCTGTCTTTGGGGAGTGTTGTCACAGTTGATGTCGATGGAATTTCCATCCTCCACGTAAAGACGTTCTGCCTCGTGATATCTTACATTTGCTCTGCCTCTCTATTGTCCTGAGAGGAACTGGACTTCGGAATACTGGTGCGGATGACTCTGGTTCGTCGATACGGTGGTGCTGCAACCAGAAAATACATTGTGTCGCGCAGAAGGAAGCCCAGATGTTCCCGTCGTTCTTGAATTGCTAACCCTCAGACTGCAACGCCCCGCGCATCCGCAAGAGAACCAACCAGTGTGGAAGGCATTCATGATACATCCTACATAAACCTTGCATAGCCGCGGCGCTGAGAGATTCTGCCTTGCCAACAACAGCCGACGTATAATAATGTGAGCCGATTACAGCGTGGCACTGGGCAGCAGCACTGATAGAGCTACCCTTGCACATGAAGTTGGCAGTCTAGAGCGTAGAATCCACACAGCTGCTGAGGTTCCTCCTTCTTCGAGGCTCTTGGACCAACATCAGCCATAGCAGTGAGCTGAATAGTGCATTAAAAACTCCCAAAATCTTCATGCTCGCCCACGTCGGTGCTCCAGCCTTGTGTCGAAGAGCGTAGACGAAACAGTTCGGGATCAGTTACGTGCCGGATGATCTCATCGTGTTCAGAACGTTTGCCCGCTCGGGGCCGTTCAGGACTTTGATACGTTTCCAAGCACTTTTTGCCAGACTGTCGTCATGCTGTGTTCGAAACCCGTCTGGTTAAGACGAAGTAAGCGGTGTCTTGCAAGCCTTCGGCGCTGCTTTCAGTGGATAATACCAATCCATCCAAGCATTTGCAGCCGCAGCGGACGTCGTACTCGCCAGCCAATACAGCATAACCCCGCTCGGGACCGACAGCGTGAGCGGCCCAATCGCCAGCGCGCCAGTAAGCAGCAAGCGTCTGAGCCAGACCTCCACCGGACGGTCCCCCCGAGCTGCGCCCTCGACCTTCTCAAATTTCCTGGAGCCCCAATACAGATTGGCAAAGGTGGCCGCCGACACCACGAACGGCAGCGTCAGCGTCGGATCCGCGGCGCTCAGGTCTGGGAACCACAGCGCGCCGCCGGTAGCGAAGCCCGGCTCGATCCAAGCCTGCATCTGCTCCGCCATCGCCGCGTCCCGCGCCTCCTGGTCCAGCTCAGCATACCGCGGCCAGACAATGTCTTTCACCCACTGCAGCGCGCCCGACCTCGCTCCCGCCATCCGCCTGATACACTCCGCCAGCGTCAGCCAAACCGGCAGCTGCAGGAACGGCAGCCCCCGCCTCCACACGCCGCAGCGAAACCGGTGCGTGAGTTCCTTTTCATATTCGGCGTACCGCCGACTCAGCTGCCGCGTCTTCCACTGCGGGCTCTCGTCCGCCCTCTCCCGCCGGAGGCGCGCCGCCATCTGGACGTGGTGCGCCTGCAGGAGCGGCGCGATGTCGAGGCGGCGCTGCTGCGCTTTGCGCGCGGGGAGGCTGATGAGGGGGAGGATGAGGAGGCCGCGGATGAGGACGGCGGTGAGGGGGATCACGGCGAACCAGGGGAGCCCGGTGGAGTGGAGCAAGGACATGGCGGTGTGGGAGAGGTTGATGGCGCCTTCGAGGGTTGAGGCGATGCGGAGCTTGGGTTGCGTGTGGAAGCGGTGGATGCGGGGGCGGGAGGCGAGGGCTCGGGCTTCGGAGGGGAGGTGGAGGAGGGATTGGGGACGGAAGCGTGTTGTGGCGCGGAGGGGGAGCATGGTGGGCCTGTGGAGGGATTAGGTGGGACTTATTTGGAGGATTGAATGCAGATACCTACAGCTCTAATAGGTTTCCGGATTGGATGTTGTTACTTTACAATTGGCAGGTGTTGACCTGGTTTACTGTCACCGAAGCAGAAAACACACTTCTGCTTTTACCACTATGCGGACCGGAGCTCTAGACAGTGTTGTAAGAGCCGAAGCTCTAGGTGGTGTAGCAAAAGAGGCTCTCGCAGCCAAAAAGATCACCAAGGCTCGGGCCGACACCGGGATCCAAGGTGACACGCTCGTGTGACGCGAAGCAAGAAAGATGATGCACAACCCACTAAGTCCATACGGCCACCTCCCTTACAATGCCCTGAAAAGGTCTACAAAGACACATCTCTTCCACTGATGATACCTTGAAGTTCGCCAGTCATGGCGATATTGTTTCTTGGCATAGCTCTCGCCCTCCCTCTGTCCTACTACTTGCTGCCGTTCTTGGTTCGGAGATGCGGGCAGGCAGCCGGCGGGTATCTGCGCAGCAGGACGCAGGACAGGTTGCAGCTGCTGCTGAGGCGTGCTGAAGAGGAAGAGAGAGGGCATGCTGGAGAGGAAGAGACTGCTCGGTCGAGCGAGGAAGAGGATTGGGAGAAGGTTGAGAGCAGCGCTAAGAGCAAGGCCACTGAGGGAAGCCAGCCGGACAGGGACTGGAGGGGAGTGATAGGCTTCTTCCATCCGTTCTGGTATGTGAGCAACCGCATGCTGTCATAGCATCGACTGACATGCTCCATCAGCAACGCAGGCGGCGGCGGTGAGCGCGTCCTCTGGGCAGCCATAAGAGCCACGCAAAAGCGATGGCCCAACGCTCTATGCCTAGTGTACACCGGCGATCACGACGTAGACAAAGCCGCTATGCTCGCAAGAGTGAAGGTGAGTTATCTCGTGAGTAGCACATCACTGTCACAAGGCTGAGCACCCATACAGAAAAGCTTCAACATTCAGCTCCACCCGCCTAAAGTCCAGTTCATCTACCTCACCACCCGCCACTACGTGCTCGCCACCACCTGGCCCCGCTTCACCCTCCTCGGCCAGTCTCTAGGCTCATTAGTCCTCGCCTACGACGCTTTCTCCGCCGTCGTCCCCGACATCTTCGTCGATACAATGGGCTACGCCTTCGCGCTCGCCTTCTGCAAGTGGCTGTTCCCCGACGTCCCGACCGGCGCGTACGTGCACTACCCCACCATCTCAACAGACATGCTGGGCTCGCTGGACGAAGGCGGACAGGGCGTCAACGCGGGTGCGGGGAGGGGGCTGAGAGGGGCGGTGAAGAGGTGGTACTGGCAGCTCTTTGCCCGGCTGTACGGCTGGGTGGGCGGCGAGGTGGATGTTGTCATGACGAACTCGTCGTGGACGCAGGGGCATATAGGTCGGCTTTGGGGGCCGAGGAGGGAGAGGAGGGGACAGGGGTCACAGGCCGAGGTCGTGTATCCGCCCGTCGCTGTTGAGGATATCGAGCGCCGGGTTGATGTCAGTGCGGCGAGCGAGTCACGGAGGGGCCGGTATATTCTGTATATTGCGCAGTTCAGGCCGGAGAAGAATCATCAGCTGGTGCTGCAGGCGTTTTCGAGGCTTCTGGGGTCGAATGATTTCGACAACAATACGAGGCCAAAGCTTGTGCTGGTTGGAAGTGTGAGGGAGATCGACTCGACTTTCATCTACAAGTTGCGGCTTCTGGTGCGTGAGCTGAAGATCGAGGACGACGTGGAGTTCGTCCTGAACGCGCCGTGGTCTGCTGTTCTAGACTGGCTGGGCAAGAGCTGGATCGGCGTCAACGGGATGTGGAACGAGCACTTTGGTATCGGAGTTGTGGAGTATCAGGCTGCTGGATTGATCTGCGTTGTGAATGACAGCGGCGGGCCGAAAATGGACATCGTGGTTGATGTGGATGGAATGCCGACTGGTAAGCTTCGTCATAACTTCTGTGCGGTCCATGGTTACTCATCTAACAACCCATAACAGGCTTCCATGCAACAACAGCAGAGGACTACGCCTCGGCGTTCAAGCGGGCGCTTGATTTGGGTCCGGGGAAGACGCTGGCTATGAGATTACGGGCACGAAGAAGCGCGAAGAGATTCACGGATGAAGCATTCGCTGCAAGGTGGACAGAAGAGATGAGCAAGCTGGTTGAGCTGCAGCGTCAGTATCATCGCTCGTAGCCTTAGAGGCTTCATCACGAAGCGCCTGATTTGAAATTTATTTCACATGACCTTTCGTATGATCGTTGACGACCACGTCCGGCTTTCGTTCTGGACCACCTTGACCTCACAACTTAAAGCATGGTCTAGAAAGAGTTTTGCCCAGTTCAACTATTGTTCAAATTGAATGAGATCGTTCCCATGTTGACAATTCCCGCTTTCGGCAGGTGGTTCACTCAACCCGCCCCATCTACAATCGCAGTCGGTGTCACGTTTGTGTTACTAAGATTCACCCCACAGGCTGTTTACTCGTTGAAAATAGGGAAACTAGTTCGTCAAGTCACAGTTGTTGTTCTGTTTACTGCTCGCGTGCTGCCCTGTAAGGCTGACTCCGGCTGTCCCTGACGATCCCCCACACATTGCGGCTCACGGAGGATCACCCGCATGTCACTTTCAAGGTCGACAACAACATGTCGGCGATGCGATTTCTCGCTACGGGCAGAAATTCATGACAAACGCAGTTACGGCTTCTATCGAGCGTAACAGTATCGAGCTGCAGGCCATGCACGAAGACACGACAGCCGACGATGCGCCTCTAATCCACGAACCCGACGATACGAACGACGACAATGCCGTCCTCCTCAGCAACGAAGCAGAACCCGACGAAACCGCCACAGCCTCACCAACCCTCTTCATCTGGGCCCTCACCCTCTCTGCCGGCCTCAGCGGCCTCCTCTTCGGTTACGAGTTCGTCCTCCCCCATCCTCCCTTACTCCACCTATCTCCCTCCTCTCCACCAATCTCCACACTCCAGCTAACCCCCCACAGCACCGGCGTAATCTCCTCCACCCTGATCTCCCTCCACACCTCCCTCTCCCGGCCTCTCACCACCCTCGACAAATCCCTCATCACATCCAGCACCGCCCTCCTCGCCCTCCTCTCCTCCCCCCTCGCCGGCCCCGCCGCCGACGCCTACGGCCGCCGCCCCGTCATCCTCTCCGCCTCGCTGCTCTTCGTCCTCGGCGCTCTGCTCCAGGCCGCTGCGTCCAGCGTCTGGGGCATGGTCGTCGGGAGGGGCGTCGTCGGGGCGGCGGTGGGGGCCGCGAGCGGCACGGTGCCGCTGTACATCGGCGAGGTTGCGCCGGCGCGGTGGAGGGGGCGGCTCGTCACCGTCGTCAGCCTGTTCGTGACGGGAGGCCAGGTGGTGGCGTACCTGGTGGGGTGGGGGTTTGCGGAGAGGGCGCAGGGGTGGCGGTGGATGGTGGGGTTGGGGGCGGTGCCCGCGGTGCTGCAGGTTGGGGTGTTGGGCGCGATGCCGGAGAGTCCGCGGTGGCTTGTTAGGGCGGGACGGAGTGGGGAGGCGAGGGGGGTGTTGGGACGGGTGTATGGGGGGAGGGTGGGGGAGGGGGTTGTGGAGGGGGTGTTGAGGAGGGTGGAGAGAGAGATTTTGGAGGAGGAGGACGGGGCTGGGGGGAAGGATGGGGGTGGGTGGAGGGGGAGCGTGGAGAGGGTGAATGGGAAGGTGAGGGAGCTGGTTGATGTGGGAGGGAATCGTCGGGCGCTGGTTATCGCGTGTATGTTGCAGGGGTTTCAGCAGCTTTGCGGGTTTGTGAGTCTCCATGTCTTCTTCGGGATGTTAAACACAGACACACCCCGCTTCTTTCCCTTCCATCGATTCCCGTGTCTGTGAACTTCGCACATTTCACAAGACCCGTCCCCTTGCACAAGCTCGAAGCTGCATAAGCCCGCTAACCCGTCCATAGAACTCCCTAATGTACTTCTCCGCCACCATCTTCGCCCTACTAGGCTTCCACCACCCTACCCTCCCCGCCCTCTCCGTCGCCTGCACGAACTTCCTCTTCACGCTCGTCGCCTTCGCGGCCATCGACCGCATCGGCCGCCGCCGCATCCTGCTGTACTCCGTGCCCGTTATGGTGCTGGGGCTGGCGGCTTGCAGCGTCGCTTTTGGCTTCGTCGAGGTTGGGAAGGGCGAGGAGGAGGCGGAGGTGAGGGAAGGAGGGGGAGGGGGAGGGGGAGGGGGAGGGGGAGGTGCAAGGGAAAGAGGAGGAGGGGAGGGTGGGGGGTGGGCTGTTGTGATTTTGGCGGCGATGACGGTGTATGTGGCTAGCTATGCGGTGGGGATGGGGAACGTGCCGTGGCAGCAGTCTGAGTACGTTGTTCTCCTTTCTCGCTCTCCTCCACATCTTCTTTCCGGTTCTCGGTTCTTTCCCCTCTAACAAACACAGCTGCATCAACGCTGATCAATCTTGCGTCCACCCATCTGTTTTTGCTTCCACGCAGCTTCCTCATTAACCCTCTTCCACACTTCTAGACTCTTCCCTCTCCCCGTCCGTTCCGTCGGCTCCGCCCTGGCAACCGCAACGAACTGGGGCTCCAACTTCCTGATCGGACTCACGTTCTTGCCCATGATGGAAGCACTGACGCCGCGCGGCACTTTCGCGCTGTACACGGCTGTCTGCGTCGCCTGCTGGATCTGCGTCTGGTGTATATATCCCGAGACAGCTGGATGTAGTTTGGAGGAGGTGAGCGGATTGTTGAGGGAGGGGTGGGGCGTTGAGGAAAGTGTTAGGAAGGCGAAGGAGAGGAGGATGGGGGAGGGGCACAGTACTAGTCGGTAAGCTTGTGTCTGCGCCAAGGTTAGGTTCTTCAATTGTGAGGAACGTTCGGGGCGTACTTTCTCTGAGAAGTAGGCGAGGCAATGAAATGAACACGGTTCTCTCGTGAAGTCGGTTTCTCTTGGTGAATCTAGAATGGTGAGTAACAGACAGCACAACAATTATGAATTGGTGAATTGTATACCCTATCTTCGACAACAAGACAGCTTAGCCTCTATACAAAGGCTATGTTTTCCACAAGCTCTCAGCTTATGTTATGTTCCACCACTCGCAATTATTCAACCTTCCATATCCTTCAACAGCTTCACAACAACCATGTCCAGCTCATGCTCCACAGACATCCACTGAACACATTCCACCACGAAATATGACATGCCCCGATATCGCCATGCCTAGATATGATGAAGACACGCCAACTCCAACGGCCTCACCGCGGACACGCCGTAGACCCAACAGACACCCCGTCAAGAACGGCGTGAGCCCACCGCGTCTTTTCTGTATCCCGGACGCCAGGTCGCTAATGCACCGCTGTGCGGCAGCTGAGAAGGAAATCGACGGACTGCTAGCCACGCTAGAAGCAAGCAAGAGAATCTGCAGCAAAGGATATATGCAGAAGTAGCAAGCGGGTTGGCGCGCGTGAAGCGACCACCCTTGCAGGAGCCCGTCTACAGGACAGCTTCCCGCGGTGTGTATCATGCATAGGTTGGACTCGTCATTTGACTTCTTCACCACCGTCGGGGCCGTGCAGAGTAGGGCCGGTTGGGGGAGGGCCTTGCGGAGGCATGGAGTGCGTTGGGAGCATCGGCTGGGCGTAGCTAGCGCTTGGAGTGCCGCGGTGAGGCTGTTGCTGAGGGAAGTGCAGCTGTTGGTGTGGACTGACCGCGTAGTGGCCTTGATGAGGTTGTGGGTATGGTCCCCTCATTGGCGTCACTGGAGCGGTGTTGTTAGCATGACTTCAACTGAAGCATCTGTGCAAATTCTTACTTGGAGCTGAAGGGTTCTGAGGAAACATAGGACCATGCGCAGGCTGTTGCATGTACATGATCTGTTGTGGCGCGTGGCCCTGTTGTGAGCCTTGGTGACTCATCATCGGAGCTCCTGGTCTTGGACTTGGGAATCCATTTGGTCCAGGTTGTGGTGGCATCGGAGGGTTGTGTGGGTAGACGTGGCCCGGCATGGGAGAATAAGGCTGCATCTGTGCGTTCATAGGCACACCGACGAAAGGACCGTTGGAAGCCTGGTTGATCATCATATGACCGCCCATTGCCGCTCCCTGTGGTCCGACAAACTGCGCGCCTGGCAGCGGTCGAAGAGCAACTGTCTGGCCGTTAGGGCTCACTCCAAAAGCCGGCATCGCTTGAGAATATAGCGGCACAGCTTGAGGTCCTTGAGTCGGATATATGAACTGCGGCATAGCTCGCGGTGATGGATGTACGGAAGAGTTGGATGGTTGGAATTGCATCCGGTGCTCGTCGTAGTGGTGAGGACCGTTCGGCCCATGGAATGGCTGCACAGGAAGATGACGTGGAGTGTGCTGCGGCGTCTGAGCCTGTTGCATACCATGTGCACCTTGTTGGAGATGTAGAGGGAGTTGGTGCTGGTGTGGTATTGGCCCGTTTGCCAATCCATTATGCGAAGGAGGAATCGACTGCATTGCTGTTGCTGGTTTCTCGAACATGTCGTTGTAGGTCTTATCCCGATTCGCTTCCGGGACGTCCCACGTCGGAAGCGTTCTATAGGCCTCTGGGATACCACCATTGGCCGCAAACCGCTTCGGCCCGCTGTCCGCTTCAACTTCCTTCTTCATGCGCTCGAGAGGGTCAAAAGCCTCATCGATGGATGGTCGGTCAGATGACTTGTTGAGCTTTTTCGTTGCGAAGAAGCTAGTGGTAGTGGCTCGGCGAGGTGGTTCAGGACGAACTGCTGAATCCACTCTCGGACTCGACCCGGTGCTGGCTTGGCTGGGCGTGAATGTGTTTGCGGCTGGATTGGGTCTGAACTCCATCGCATGGGCGTTGAACCTGGTTGACACACTTGAGGTTGGGCTTGACAGACCATTCGCAGACGGAGGGGCTCCCGCAGATGGAATGCGAAGCTCATGCGCAGGCGCCGGATGCGATGTATTTGCCTTGTGTTGCTGCTGTGCAGCGGCTAACCGCTGGCTTAGCTGGCCTGGGCCAGAACGTGGAGGTATCGGACTGTTTTGAGCTTGGACTGGCCTCTCACCCCGTGCAGGCGTAGCGAAAGTGCCCTGGGCTGGCCGTCCCCGCTGCAGATTCTGACGATCGCTTGGCGTAGCCGGGGAGTTGAGGCCGTTGTCAAACCGAGGCGCTGCAGGCCGTGAGACCCTAGGATCAGTAGCACTAGCTGCTGCAACCGGAGCTTTGAGCGGTGTAGATTTGGCATCTTCGACGTTACGCATGGCCTTTTCCACAATCTCACTTTGCTTCTCCTTGTCTTTTGCTAGGATCGGCACCAAGTCTGAGGGTACGGGAGTGTTGAGCTTGAAGTTCTGAGCGAACTTCTTCAACTCGTTCAGCTTGACAGACTTCTCTTGACGAGCGGCGTGTCGCTGGCGCTCCTGCACGCGCAACTTCTCGAGAGCAGAGAACTGCTTGAACGAATCCAGGACGTCGTGCTCGACAGTGGCAGTGGCGTTGTCGAGCCTGCCCGTCCTTCGAGTCGAGGAGGAAGCGTTGGTGTCGGCGTTCGTTTGTTGGGCTGAAGTAGCCGCAGGTGTTGGTACTTTATGCGCAGCCTCTGAGGAGGTGTTGCCCGCAGCGGATGGTGCTTGAGCGGCACCAGTTACCGAGACTGTATCCTGTGGCTTCGTAGGAGCACCGACCGCAGATTCTTGTGCTTGCTGCGTGCCAGAGACATCCGATCCTTGCGTAAGGGGAGCATTTTGGGACTGCGCCATGCTTGCCGAGGACTGGCCCGGCCGAGCGATCTGTGACGAGATGATCGCAGGATCCACCGGCGCTCCGGGGACAGTAGGCTGGCCAGTGGGTGGCCGTCTGGCTGGTGGGGTGTACTTGTTTGATTGGCCAGACTGCAATGACGGGAGGTCACGACGGACACCGCTGTATCTGTTCAAGATTGTTAATACACGGCACATGAAATAGCTGGAGTGACCCACTTGTCTTCCTCATCCGCACCACTATCGTCAAAGAAAGTTCGACCACGCTCCTCTGCAACGTGGGCGGTCAAAGCACTTCCAGCCTCGATCTCACGGGCGATCTTCTCTGCCGCTGCAGCTCTCTGTTTGTACAACGGGTCGTTCCGATCAATCGTCGTCGTATAGATATTCTCGTCGTAATTGCTCCTGACGCCGTACAGACGCTCATTTACTTCGAACTGGTCCCACCCTGACTTACCCGAATCTTCGAGCGAGAGGTCAATGTTGCTGTCGGAAGCGGGCGCCCAACGCTGTAGGTTTCGCTCCCGGATTGCGAGATTGCCTGAGATGTCCGTGTCTGTCTTGAAGCTTGATGCTGTGCCTGCCAAGAGAGTGAGTAACATGTCGTATGTGCGGCTTGTGAGGGAGGCTACACACCATTAGGGGCTCTAGCTTGAGTCCTGTCGGTCAAGACGTTGGAGCAGGTCAAATCCACGACGTCCTGAACATCAAAAGCCATGGCGTAGTCCTCGCCAACCCCAACATAATCGTCCGCAGATTCGCCATCCCCATTGGCCTGCTCGTCCGAGGACTTGGTACGCTTGACCATCTTGAGGACATAACGCAGCTCAGGAGTCTCCAAGGAAGCGCCGGAGAAGATGCCGGTGTACTGCTCGCCACTCTTTACAGTGACACTGCAAGGAAGACCCTAGGTGGTAACAATGATGTTAGCGGATTGCAGCATAGGACGCGAGGGCTCGCATTGAACGCGCCAATAGCAGCCATATTGACGCTGAAGAGCCGTCCCGACGCCATTGTTGCTTCCAACATTCGCATCAAACATGCACACTCACCTTGAAGTTTGCTAGCAAGAAGGTCAGTCTGTCATGCGCATGTTTCTCCGGTGTGTTCGTCTCCTTGGAGAAAGTTGCCTGGCTTTTGGCGGAAGGTGCAGACTTAGGTGTATTCGCGACGCCATTGGCGGTGTTCGGGGTAGACGGTCGTTGCGCGATGGGGTTGGTGCCCTGCGTCCAGGCCTTGTGTGTGGAGGGTTTTCTGCAGGGCATCATAGTCAGCTCAGTCGCGGGAAGGAGTGCTGACAGTGTAGGAGAATTGGAAATCGCGACATTGGTAGTGTCTCTTCCGGTTGAATTGTCCGAGCAACTTGACGTGCAGCTGTAGCTGAGTATGTGACATGTAGTTTCATGGTTGTACTCAATGTTACGGGGAGAAGCTGCGTGGAGCTCGACTGACAGAGACGCGTGCTTTGAGGTCTCATGACGATGTGAATTCCCAAACTGCAGTGCCTACGAGTACAAGGAAAGACACCACCCATCGACAGTGCGTGACAGCGAAAATTCAAAAGACTTACCGCTGAGGTCCGTCCAGTGGACTTCCAGCCTGCTTCCGCGCTCCGTCCAGCGCCTTTCCACTCGTAGCCATCTTCATGTGTGAACGAGTGCCGTTGGCATTGGGTTGTGTAGAGG
>JAKLMF010000232.1:0-22444 GCA_022813555.1 Botryosphaeria agaves | reverse complement strand
ATTCTATGGGACTTGTGTGAGGTCGCTTGTAAACGACCGTCGCTAGTTGAAGGATACGTGCATCGTTTGACCTTGGAGACGGAAGCTTCTGTGGGTGGACGAAAAAGAATATATGGACACATTTTAGAATTGCTCAGGCTTGATGAGTGGGAGTGAGTGAAATGGTTGGACAGCAGTACATGCGCCTGGTGTCACAAACAGTCGACCTTGGAGGAGGCCGATGTACCTTGCCATAGTTCCCGTTGGCGATGTATCACCACATGTCCTGATCCGCGACTTCGTCTCATACGATCCACGTTAGAGAGAGTGGATTCGGACGGAACACAATAAACTGAAATGGCATCATCGCCAGCTACTTTGTAGGACCGTACGTGGTGGTGCACGGAGTAACAGAGCACGTTCAAAATCTCCAGACCTCGAGTCCTACCGTATACACAGAATCGCTCGATTCTGCTCCTGTGGTACTTACGAGGCCATTGGTAAGATTCGCAGACAAGGATCCGGGTCAGGTACCCGAGATTCCGTGTGACCGTAGATCATATATATCACGTTGTGCAAATGCAGCTCTGACACTTGACAGACGTTGATCGACGAAATCTCGCATGGCTACACAATGGCCACCATGCTCTGCTTGTCTTAGACAAAGGCGCTCTTCTGTAATGCGGGAGGTGAATGCTCCGCGCTGCCAGGGTTGGCGGAAGCCAGCAACTACGTGGGCACTCGAGATTGCCAGTGTATCTGGGCTTGGGACGGTCGTCGTGCGATCGACGGGTTTTGCGATATGATCAAAGGGGAGCACCGTTGGAGTCTTTCGCAACGTTACGTCCCGTATCGAAGGCTGGCTACATATCCGCCAATCTTTCGAGTCAAGTCTTGCTCCCGCTGTTTAAGTCTGAGCCAGAAATAGATGAGTATTGGCTAATTTCGAGAAGACTTGCCATGGAAAGACGGTGGCACTGCGGTCATTTGCAATGGCGTGGGGTCAATGTATGGCGGTGGACCGATACTGCTGGAGCTGCAGGTACAGCCAGCCCCTTATCCAGATTCAAGGATGATCCAGACAACCCACGTCAGTGCGGCGAGCGGTTTCATGACTGTGTGCGGGTGACACCGACAAAACCGGGGCTCGGTGCATCTTGACCTTTGCCGAGTTTCGAAGTGCAACAGGCGCACGCAATGATCGTAGCGAGAGGAAGCGGCTGCGACGAAACGGTCTCAAGAACGGTCTAACATATGCTGCATCTATGCACAGCCGGAGATGAGGATTTGCCAGTATCAAATGACCCGGTATAATACTGGCGTTAACTGGCAGTTCCTGAATGGACGCGCTGTGTCGGCGTTGAGGTGTTGCATAAAGGCGCAGATCATGGCAGGAAGTTGTCGTAACCTCAAGGGGCTGGAGCACAAGGTTCGCACAAACGGCTGTCGAGACTGGCGACCGGTAATGGGTTGTCCTCGGATGCATAATGCGCGCCTATCACAGCGTATGTTGACTTTAGAATGAGTTGCTGTAACAGTGTTCGTTGCAGAGCTCGCACAAAGCCAGAGGCTGCGATACTCGAGTACGGATGGAGGTCCGGCATCGCCGTGACAAGGACCTTGAGTGAGTCTGGCGAGAGCCGGTTGTGAGATGCCCTCCACCTACCGGCTCCGATATGTCACAAGAGGCATGAAGAACACGTCAATAGCAGAGAGACGCTGGGCGCACTTTATTATTATCCCATTACGGTAAGGGTTTTTATCTATCCAACCTCCCACATGACCTCCAAAAGCCTTGCCTGTCTTTGTTCGCCATACAAACGAGGCGGAGGCCGTGCGATGCTGTACAGGACTCCAACAGCTGGTAGCATGCTCCATCAGCCAACTCCAAGTTCAAGCCTGATGAACGCGTTGGTACCCGAGCAAGTCTCTTCCTCATCTACCAATCTCTTGCTCGACACTTGCAGACAAAAACAACTTCAAGAAGACCACATGAATGTGAAAGAACATGAGAGATCAAACAACGGACCAAGCGCGTGATCAAAATAGGAAGCAAAATACAAGACTAGCACCAACACGACCATGCTCCAGAGGGGACCCACACCAATCTGACATGACAGTGAGAGTCCACTCGAGCGGTCAACAACACCGAGTAAGGTCTTTCGCCAGCCCCCGTGGCAGGGGCCGCAACGGCCAGCCAAGTAATCAACTTGGTCACGGCCGGGCGGTATCGAAGTGGAGAGAGGCATCCGTAGTCGAACAAGGTAATAACAGAACAAAAGACCTGCCCACGGGAATCGTAATCATGACCTTCGTTGCTTAGTTGAACTCCGATCCAGATCGAACGCCTGGAGAATCCGCGGTGCCAAAACGCGCAAGGAGACGACGCACTAATAACGGGACGAAACAAGACAGACCGCTCATACTGCGGTCGGCTCTTCCCAGCCTTCGATCAGACTTGTCCAGTCAGCGTTGCCGGTGGGTGTGACAACGCCGCTACCTTGGAAGCTGTTGTTTCGTGTCAAGGAAGGAGCCTTCAGTGCGTCACCGAAGGGGCCGTCGAAGTTGAATCCGTAGGTGGAAGAGAAAGGCGTCATGACGCTTTCTGTGGTGGCAGACGGTGGAGTGCCGAAGGCGGAAGCAGACATCGCACTGGTGTCCAATCCCAAAGTGGTGCCGGGCGCCAGTGTCTGTTGCATGCCCTCGGACGCTGGGTTGCGAGCCCGTTTGACCTTGTTGACTGGGTTAGGATTAGGGTTGTAGCTGTAGAACGGCTGCTGGTGGATGTCATTCCCTGGCATCAGGAAGGAGTTATAAGGGTTCATAGGATCCATCGCGCCTCCCATGAGAAGCTGTGTCGATTCGAGCGGCATCGTCGTGGTGAACGGACTGAAGTTGAGACTCTGCGACGCCGGGTCGAAAGTCTGCATCGGCATCGGGTAAGAATAAGCAGCCGACATGGGCTGCTGTTGCTGAGCCTGTGATACATCTCCATTGAAGATGTTGGCCTGAGGCGACTGCTCCTTCTTCATAGATACACCGGAGTTCGTCCGTGACGCCGACGGCCTGATCTGAGTCGCTTGCTGCGGCTGCGGAGTCGTTTGCAGTGACTGGGCCGGCAAGGACATTCTCCTCTGCTCTTCAGCTCGCGGCTCAACTGGACTGGTGGTGGCGGAGTAGCTCTGCTGATATCCAGACATGTCAGGAGACACTGCGGAAGTGGTTCTAGCGGGCGGTCGGAATCCGGAAGAGGGCATCGGATAAGGAGACTGACGATACGCGTGGGGTGAATGATGGATCATTTGGGGCGGAAGCATCTGCGGCATCATCGGTTGCTGCATCATGTTGTGCGAGAACTGAGGAGTGTGGGGATAGTGCTGCATCCAGGTGTTGTTCACGCCTTGCTCCAGCAAAGCAGCACGAGTCGCGTATTGAGTGGTCAAGTAAGCCTGAAGCCGCCTGTTGAAGTCTCCTGAAGTGGTCTGCAGATGGGCGGTCAGACGACGGTACTGCGCCGGAAGGTCCTCGTCTTCTTCCTCGTACATCTCCTCGTTGACGACATCTTGCTCCGTTACTCGCAGTGCCCGACCGGTACGCTTCTTGTGTATCTCAGACGCTCGTCTGGCAGACTCAATTCGTGCCTCGAGACTGCGGTCGCTACGCCGCGACGCTGCGATGTAGGCTCTGCGCCGACGATTAGTAATCGAAGCGAAGCGATTTATAGGTGCCTGGTCACTCTACCTTTCCTGGTTCTCCTCGTGCGTCCTCTCGGTCTTGAGAGGCTTTGCCACAGATATGGTCCTAACAGGAGGCATTGTCGTCGAAAAAACAGATGTTGGCAAGGATTGCTCAAGCTGGTGATGTGTCGTTGAGGGGGTTGGTCTCCGCTTAACTCGGAGGAAGGAGTTCCAAGCTTAGTACCAGGTAATGCTGGTTCGGAGTCTTGGTAAGACCGAGCCTAGGCTGTGCGGTTTTGAACAACCTTGCTAAGAGATAGGCAAAGAAGACCAGCTATTGATGCCAATAGCTAGTGATGGTGACAAACACAACAGGCGTTACTGGTGTGCGTGGTGCGGGTGCTGGCAATGGGTGGAGACGCGACCTCTGTTGGTCAGCAAGGCAGGCGGGCTCAGGTGGCGCAACTGCTTGGGCGTACGTCGATGAGGGGCTGCTCGTTGAGTTGTCTAATAACGAACTCGTGAATTGAGGGAGACGAGAAGATGAGAGACTGATGAGAGGCCAGAGTCAGGACCGCACGGGATGCGGGCGCGCTGGGTTGATAACGGGAGCAGGACGGGAGCGTTCGCAAAAACTGTGTCATGCCCTCGATCGGTTTACCACAGGCTGGTGCTTAGCAGCGAGCTAGACGATTAGGAGAAGGCAAGTCTGGATGGGCTCGAGCGACATGGCATTCCTCGAGCAGCGCATGGAGCGGGCACTGCCCACCACCTCGGGCTGGGGAAGCAAGACCCACGGCAGCGCGCGCAAGCCAATCGACGCGGGCTGTGCTGGCCGATCGCTGCGATTGCCTCCGCGCTAGGATCTCTGCGTCCCAGAACTTCCTCGCTAATCGGCCAGCAAAGCTCGTCGGGTTCTCACTATCCCATGCTTAAATTACAATACCCCGATCGCATTTCCGCAACAACGGCGTGCTGCGCGTTCGATGGGGCCATCCCATTCACAAGGATTGTCCTCGTCATCGCTCTCCGAACAATGACATGTATTGCAAAGACCCACCAGCAAGCATCAGCGGAGTGCAGGCCGAACGAGGATCGACTCAGCTGCTGCGGGCACTCATCTGCCGCACTGTCAGGCGGGAGCAGCTCCGTCGACAGGAACGGGACCCCTATCACACCCCTGGCCGCGAGCTTTCGTGCAGTTCCGCTCGTCTCCGCCTTCTGCAGAGCTGCAAGATATCATGCCAGATTGGCGCTCCGTCAGGTCGATGTCAGTCCCTGAGGGCCGCTCTTTACCGTTTGTTACACCATCCCCTTCTCCTAAACGGTTGCGGTTTCGCGAGCAACGTGCGCAGGCCATCAGTGGCTGCAATCCGATCGCGCTCATGCCGATGACCAGCAATGCAAATCTTTTTTTCTCGGTCATCGATCTTCATTTGCTGCCATCTTACCGTTTGCATGGACATGGTTGCTCCGGCGGACGCTAGGCTTATCGCGGTGGCAGCTTCATAGTACCAATACTAAGGTGGCGCTGCCGCTCCGTGACTGCTTGCCCTGACTTGGCTTGGGCTGCTCCAGCAAAATGCTGGCGTCTGGCCCCACTCCAGAGCCCGTCGCAGGAGGCCAGAGGTTCCCCTTGGCCGTTTATTGCTTAGGGTCAGATCGAGTTAGACGCGGTGGAGCAACATTCACTCAGCGGTTGAGCCTCGCTGTAATAATTGCGTAACCCGTCAATAGGGCCGAAGAATTTTAGCTGCATCTCGCTAATCTCATCTGCCAACTCAATCTCACGAGCTTGTGCATCCCGATCTGCAGCCCCATCGTGTTTTCCTGTCGAGTCCTTGCTTCCGCTCTGTTTTCGCAAGCCAGTGCATCATCAGCGACCGATGGCCCAGGCCGGAACACGGGTCCTACGCCATCGCAGCAAGCGCACCGCTACCAATCAACCAAGCAAGCCATGGTGAGCGTGGCCGCATAGGGAGCGCAGCGCCGTGACAGCACGCTGGCCGGCGCCGGGTTGCGCCTGCCTTGCTACGTCACACAAATCCCACGCCAGAGCAGGCGGAGAATTGGAACTCTGGCATCCTTCGTTGGCCACCCCCAGAGCGCTGCCATCCAGCGTGCTTGTCTAGTCTAGACGATGGGTTGCCGCTGGTCCGACCGCGTCAGAAACCCGTCCCGCTGATCTCGATCATCCCAGCGCCGGCCTGGTGCGGTGGTGATCGACATCGGATTTCGTTCCTGAGGCTATTTTGAACGTTAACCGTCAGATTCAGAGAGGATTCCGGTGCGCGCAGCCAAGCCTGAGCTCATGCGGTTGTTGCAACTCGGGAGTGGTCTCATAGTCGCATCAACAGAACATTTCGGCCCTTCTTGCTTGTCTGTTCGCTTGCACCACAAGCATCATCCCTCCGCAACGCTCTCCGCGAATTCTCATTGGCGCGCATGTAGCCAGCCTCAGGCCCCCTTGAGATCAGGGAATCGTTTATCTCAGGAAGTTGCAACGGCTCGTTGTTGAGCACGCTGCATGCTGCAAGAGACCATGCCCACCGCGAGATCAAGACCGATCTTCCCGCTCCGCACACACCACAGATCTCAAAACGCCCAATCAGCTTTGGAGCAACGAGATTGCGCACAAGAACCATCTGCATCGGTTCACCACATGTGCAGGCATAAAGTCCGACGTGCACGGCTCTTCGTTTGACTCGTCCAGCTCACAGTTGATGCTGCGACTTGACTTGGATGTCTCGACAGTTCAGACCGTCGTTTGCAGGCAAGAGGTGCCGACATCGATCTTGTTACGGCCGTGTTCGTAGGCACTTGTAGCGCTGGCGCAGCCCAACAAATGCGAGCAATCTCGTTGTTGTGAAGAACCCAATCGTGCCGCAACTGCCATGCACTGCCTGTCAGCGCGCTCCACCACTGCTCTGCAACACTCATGCGTTTACTCTTCGAGAACCAGTCACTGGGAGAGCAGAACTGTACCACACGAATCGGAAGATATCCAGACGCACATCCGGCTATTGTATCCTACCCCAGGTTTGCCGTTGCCTGCAGAAGGATCCAACTGTTTCACAGTCTCGAGCTTACCGCAGCTCCAGCATAGCCGGCGAAAACATCGCACGGAATACGGTACTTCTCGCGACACGTGGTTCTGTGTCTGTAGCTAACCGCTCCCTTGCGGAACGGCATGCGCGAGGATCCCTTGCGACACAGCAGTAAGCTACTGATACGAGATCTCAACTTTGGACCCGTGAACGGGGTCATCTCAAGTATGTATCGTTTGTCCTGCAGCTTCTTCGCAAAGTGTGGTTCGATCTTCCATGATTTGCGAAACGTTTCCCTCGATAGTGCAGAAGATTGGCTTGAGCGCCTGCATCGCTGCATTGTTCTGTTTCGAGCAAACGCACAGTCATTCTTTCATAGTTACGTCTTTCTTTGCAACCGCCTCCAAGTCTCGAAAGGCGTTTGACGCGGCCTTGACGCGTCCCATGCACGATGGAGGCATCTGCAGCAAGATCGACCCGGATTTTCACATGCGTGACGCATGTAGAGACGGTACGACTATCGTGAGAGTTCATTGTGTCCATATCAGACATCCTTCCTCCTGCTTTGCAGCTCGGGAGCCGCCATTGGCCCTCTGGATGCATCACATACGCCGTGTCCTAGTGGGGCGGTCCGCCATTATACCCGCGATACTTGCAGACGATCGGGTCCCAAAGACTTGTTCAACAGCACAAAGTATGCCTTAACTCTGCCAATTATCTAATTGTGTGAGTTCGATTCTTGTGCCGACCATGAGCACGCCATGTTCGTTCACAATGCAGGGAAACATAGCTTGCCACGCTTCTGGGACCTCATCCTTCCACCATGCCGATGTCTGTAGTAACAGACCTTCACACCAATGTGGTTATGATGACCTGCAATGACGCCCGTTTGGTCTCCGATGTCCTTGCGTTCATCGTGTGCAAGGATACACATTCGACAGTTAGCTTCTCACGGTTGCGAAGGAACACTATTGTTGTAGAGCCGAAGACAACGTGTTCTGTCCACCAGCATGTAAGTCCCTGTTGAGAAGCTACCATGGATACCTGAACAATCCTCTTCATGCTGTTCCCGCAGCGGGTTGGGAAGAGCTAGAAGACCCAACATGTCTGGACAGCCGTCCCCAGACTACGACTACTAGATCTCAAATCTGGGCAGTGTGGTGACACGACCGAAAGTGCGGGATATTCCCAAGTTTCACCACTGCACGAGATCTCTGCATCTCGATTCCAGAAACTCGAACACGGGAGAATTTTTTTCACGCGACTACGCGGGAACATCACAACAGCATAGCTCTTTCCTTAGCCGTATCAAACACGTAACGACGGCCCTACACTATTATCTGCTCACGGAAGCCTTTGTACCTTCAGATTGTGCTAGCAAGCCCAAGAAATCCTTCACGTTGTTACCCTTGGTTCATCCCACGATTTAGTCCACATCGCGTTCCTTCTTCGAGCTGAAACGCAAACGGCTGCTCCCCAAGCCTGACATCTTCTTTGCTCTCGGAGCCACGTCCGGGCTGCCCGTTGCGAGATAAGGTGTTGTACCCAGCTGCCAACTTGTCACGCCGCTACATATACCGAGCCCATCAGTGTTCGGATTGGACAGCGCAATTCCATCAGCGCGGAACACACCGCGAGCACCACATCTCCGCAGTCGTCCAGTATTTCTCAGTGGCTCAAACTCACTCCGCCATCGCAAATCACGAAGATAAATTACACCCGTCCCAAACCCACGCAACCAATGCAATCTAACCTCCCGCCCCCAAATCACGATCGATCCAGCCTTCCCATGCCCTCAATCTCTCCCGCGTTCCCCGCGTTCCGCCCAGGCACGAATCATCTCCCACCGTTGGCGCTAGCCATCCGCCACGCCAGCATCCAGAACCCCACCCATGCACAACCCCCAGCTTGCTCTCCGCAACCACTTGCCCCAACTGCCTCTGACCGCACCCTGCAGCAACTTGCGCACGGCTCGCTACCCATGATTTGGAAGCAGGGGAGCCAGATTCAGAACAGGTCGTCTTCCCGCTTGCGATCGTGGGCGGTTTCCGCTGTCACTTTGGATCCTGAATCCTGAGGGGGCGATCGGCACGACCGGGCTGCAGTTGCAGCTGCAGGCGGCATTGTGGCGGCTTACGACGGTGCGGAGACGTGTGCCAGGCGTGCAGCACACGTTGTGTTTGCGTTGCTGAACGATAGGATTGCCTCCGGCTCCCCTCGCGGTTGGGAGGTGAAGATGCTCGAGCGACATGGTGTTGACTTCAATGAAGCGAGTTTGCTTGATCTGGAGGTGCTTGGCTAGAGAGAGAGGTCATGCCATTGGTACAGATACAGCCAGCCTGGGCACAGATGGGGGGCTCTCATTGGAGTTTTCTCTCTGACTTAGTTGTAGGGAGAGCCGATAAGTTTGATATTGGCGTGAAACTCAGCACAACAAGATGAGCATCTGCACGTTTGTTGCTCAGAGCCTCTCCAACGGGGTCTTGAAGGTAAGTCCCGTCGGGGAGCCTTAATGAAACCCTGCATGAAGAGGGGGATTTCGGATGTCTCTCTAGAACGATCGTTGCGTGCATACGACTCGTCCGGTTTCATGGCGGGATGTCGCTATCAACTGGCCCTGCGGCATGGAGATGGCTGTGCGGGGAAACGAGGGAGCTCTCGTACGAGACGAATTCTGTCAGATGCATCCTACGCTTCCTATTGTTTGAATGCTGGTCGTGCTTCGTTGTCGGCTAGGTACCGCGTACGGGCGGCTTGATCGGTCAGCGTCATTGTTGTTTCTGTATCTCTCTCGTAAGCAACATCTTCAAGAGAACAAGACCTGATGCGCATTAGCTGCTTCTCAAGACCACGAAGCAAGTAATGAGAGAGAGAGACAGGCCAAGTGAGGGGCCTTTGTAACATTGTCTATTGTTGCGAACGAGGCGAAACATAATCACTTCTCGGTGCACAGCAACATGAAGTCCCAATTGTCACTCGATTTTAAGGTCCTGCCGGTGTAACATGGTGGAAATCTCTCTACACTCTCCGCTTCCTCTTCATCGAGAGTAGTCACAATCAGTAGTTGTTCTTTTCTCCTCACTCAGACCCCAAGTTTCGGGTAACGTTCGTATCAAGAGGCCAGTTTGATAAAGACACTGTTGGAGGGAGACACTGTACTCGATGGCCATGACAGCCAAGCTCCAGACAAGCCATTTGCCGGCTCATGTTGCATGTGCAGTGAGGTCAAGGACCACAGGACAGACCGCCGGCCAGATCAATGAAAAACATCGAGTTTGCCTTCGTTAGAAACACGTTCATGACACTTCACGTTCACCATATGGAACATCTGAAAAATTTAGTCAAATCCACCCCATCCGAGAACAAGGTGTTTTGTATTGTTCTTGCAACAGCTGCCAGACATCTCGCCCTCGACAGTGCTTCGATCATCTCGACTCAATGCATACATACCTTCTTCTAGATATCACCTTTTCCTATGATGCCACCGAAAACGCCATGCTGAGACACTCCCCCATGCTCAGAGAAGCCACAAAGGAAAACACGCCAGTCCTTCTTTTCATTGCCTTCACTTTGCCACCGCCGCACTGAGTACCTGCGTCCTAAAGAAGCCGCCCTTAGTACGCTCGATGACCTGCTGGTACACAGACTGCGGCGGGTGGTTCATCACCACCGTGCCCGCTTGATAATCAATCTTCGCGTCCACACGCGTGTCCCTGATCAGATTGACGATCCACTTCTCGCCCTCATCCTCGCTCAGTCCCAGGCGTTTCGAGAGATCCCTGAAGTCACGCAATCAGTCAGCCTGTCCATCCAGACGCTCCACCTCCCCTCCCAGCCAACCAAGATAACAGCCAACCAGGAAAAGAAAGAAGTCACTAACCTGATGTCGATCCTCTGATGGATCTTGCAGTAACTCTCACTGATCAAATGCCGCGCGCAATCCACAAACACCTCGCTCAGACTGCCGAGGAAGAAGTCATTCCTCGCGACCTCCTCCGCCTCGCCCAACTTGCGCTGCGCGCCCACGAAGTCGAACTCGACGAATAGCGCCTTGACAAAGTCTGTTAGCGGGTCGTTGTACTCGTACCCTTCCTGCCGCACCACCCTGACCAAATCCTTGATCTGCTTCTGGTGCGTGCCCGGACTCGTCGACGCCTTGCCGCCCGCCTTGCGCCCCGTGATCACCGCGGCCGTCAGATAGCGCAGCAGCCACGGCGCGGCCGTCTGGATGGTGTTGATGTACGCCGGGGAGAACAGCATGTCCGTCAGGGTGTCGCGGGCGGCGTCGTAGTTGAACAGCGGGAACAGGCTCCAGTGCAGCAGCCAGGTGCGCTGGTGCAGCTGCGCGAGCGGGTTGTTGAACAGCCTTGTATCAATGCTCTCCTTGACCTTCTGGATCTCCTCCATCGCGCCCTCCCAGTTCGTCAGCAGGATCTCCGACGCCAGCTTGCCCCACGTGGCGGAAGCCACGCGGTCCGGGTCGGTGGACAGCACGCGGAACTGGTAGAGCAGCTCGGCGGCGCTGGCGTAGTCGCCGCAGTTGTACTGGAACTGGCCGAAGTCGTACAGCGCGTTGACCATCTCCAGCGTCGCGCCGTGCTGCTCCTTGAGGTAGTTCAGATTGGCGACTTTGTCGCTGCGCAGGTTCGACACGACGTCCGGGTCTTCGAGCAAGCTGCGGATCTTGCTGGTTTCTTCTTCGTATTGCTCGCGCCGCTTGAGGATCTCTTCGCGCATCTGGGCGTAGTGGGCCGGCCGCTCTTGCAGCCCGTTTAGCTCGGCGTCGAGGTCGCCGACGAAGTCGGTCATGTTGGTTGGCTTGAGGAGTTCGAACTTCATGCGCGTGACTTCTTTCGAGGACTCGAGGTCGTTGACTAGCGGGTAGAGGAGATGTCGGTCGAAGAAGGGGATCATCTTGGGTAGTAGGTCGTATTGGTCTGCGTTGAAGGCGTCATTCGCGCCGTTGGTTGTGCTGTCTGCCATGTTGTGCGTTTGTTCCTTGCTCTTGTATGGTCTTCTGTGTCTGCCGATTCAAAGTGCGCTCCCTTCGGTGGTTTTTATAAGAGCGGCGGCGGGGTTGTTTGGACACAGTGTGTCTGCACAATGTGGTGTTGTAGTGTGGGACCAAATTCGCCAAAAGTTCGAGATGCCAAGACTTGAACTTCGCGTGAACAGTGTGAAGCTCTCTCCACCACCTCCACCTATACAAGCCAGCAATTGCAGGTCAAACCATCTAAAGATCACATACATCAACTGGAATCCACTGTTTGATCGCACATCATGGCCCTGACCCAACCAATCCTCCCCTTCCTTCGCCCCCTCGGCCCTCCCCGAGCATCCACGATCCGAACCCTCCTCCGCTTCTCTACCTCCGCGCGCTCAAGAGCAGAGAGCTCCAGCGAAGAGAGCACTAGCACAGATGGCAAGACGCTATCGTGCATACAAGATCAATCTTCCAAGCGCTAACGCCATCTCCACAGCTGCACCGCAACCCTCACCCACTTCCGCACCACCATCAACACCCACCAAACCCACCCCCTCCCCCGCAACCCCTGACCAAAGCCCCCCGACCTCCTCCCAGCCCTCCTCCGCCGCCGCCCCACCCGCCCACACCTCCAAACCCTCGCGAACAGTAGAGCCGCGCTCGCCCCCAGACCACACCTCCGATTCCAGCCCCGTCGAGCAGAATCACAAGCTGTCGTACCACGTGAGCCGGACGCCGTCGGCGCAGCTGCCGGTGTACAAGCTGGCGAAGCGCGGTGGCAACCTGCACCAGACGCGGGTGCGGAAGATCAGTGGGAACATTAAGGCGCTGGCGGAGGATTTGAGGGCGTGGTTGGTGCAGCGGGGAGTTAGTGCGGAGAGGATGGAGCTGGAGATTAATGGGATGGCGCAGCAGATTATTGTTAAGGTGAGTTCCTCTCCTCTTCTGTTGGGGTTGGTGTGAGTGGAGGTTGGGCGGGTGGAAGGCGGAGCGAGACGTGATTGTGGCCATGCAGAGCAGAGGAGAGCTGACCAGGTTGGTTCCTTTGTTTGCAGGGCTGGCATAAGGACAAGATAATACAGTTTCTCGAGTCGAAGCGGTTCTGAACTCGGACGCATGCATAACCTAACGTTGGCATTTTGCCTTTGGTATGATGCGATGGGAAACAGAAGCACGAGCAGAGGGAAAGGGGCTTAGAGGAGCGGGCAGAGCCGATACAGTCATGGCCAAAACCGTGCGTATGTCGTGTATAGAACCTTTTTATGGTATGGTGGGAACTTGTCTATCAGGCAGCTACTCGCGTTGGAGTTTGAGGATTTGTAGAGTTTGTCGCTGTTTAGTGGTGCTGCTTAACAGGTCACAAGCCATCGATGTGCGTCTCGAAACTTTTCGTCACACTCTTGGTGGAAGGGGAGGCTGTACGAATAGGTGATGCTCGCGAATTGCACTGGTGGTGTTTCATCCGCACATAACTGTGTTATTAAGCAAAGTGTCTCTACGCTCACAATGTACAAAAGAAGAGTGGAAAGCTACAATATAACACAAATCCTAGAGCGCTTTGGATGGAAGCAAGGTAGATATAATTTTGCTGTCAGATTACTCCACGAAGGCCTTGACATCTGCAACAACTCGTTAGCACCGACCACTCCACAAGACAGAGCATGGAGTTCAACTCACTTCCTAGCCACCTCACATACTCCTTCTGCTCCTTGGAATCGATATAATCCGGCACAAACAGCGCCAAACTCGTGTTGATCCCCCTCTCATCCAAATACCTCTCCAGCAGGATCTGCAAATCCTCATCGAGGTTGCTAAACGGCGGCCCGGTGTACAAATTCCTCGCCTTCCAGTCCAACTCCGCCGTCTTCGCATCCGCCAGCTCCGCGTCCGGGTAGAAGTACACGTTCTGGATGGCCATGTCGCCGTCCTGCGCGACGGCCTCGATGGCCAGCGCGCCCTGGTGTCCGTCGCGCGTCACGCGGATGTGCACCTGTGCCGGGAACGAGGCTTCCTGCTGCTCGTCCTCCATGCTCTCGTCGTCCAGCTCCGGCCGGTCGGCGGGCGCGACCGAGTCTTCGGGCGCCACCCGGATGTTGCCGCCTTGAGTGCGGCCTTGGTTGACGGCGCCCTTGGTGTTGGCACCGCCGGATTGGGCGGTTTCGAGGCCCTCCTCGTCTTCGTCCATTAGGGCCCGGTCCTCCAGGGAGTCGGAGTCTTGGTCCATGTTCGCTAGGTCGGCGACGGAGAAGGTTACGCGGATGCTGGAGGGGGAGAGCGGTTAGTGCTGAATGTGTGGATGGAGGTCAAGGGGGACATACGTCTCGTCGTTGAACTTGCGGGTTAGAACTACCTCTTCCTCGCCAGGTGTGTCTTGGAGCTTGTGAAGTCAGTTAGCATGTCGATCATGCAGAGCAGTCATGCAGTGCCCACCTTGAAGGGGCTGTTCTCAAGGTAATCCCTGATGTTCTCTGAGTAGTTTTCTGAGTCTCTCATGTCCTTCTCCATCACGATTTCAGACTCGATCTTCGCCGCCAGCTCGTCGTTGACTGCTCAGATATTAGTTCTGAACTTGGACAGCGAGCAATGGCCTTAAATCACCTTCTCTTCTGATGGGAGACGTGTGGAAGCCGGCAGCGAGCCTTGGTGCTGCTTGTCGCCATGGTGCTTGTAATGTGACGGGCTTGCAGAGCTGTTGGCGAACGGATCTGGAAGAGAGACGGGAGAAGTTGCGAGGCGCAGAGCGCGCGAGTGTCCGTAGACTCAGCATGTTGATGTGCGGAAGGGAGAGTGAATGGACAGTGAAGGTAAATTAGTTGATTGATGGTGAATATGATGGCGATATGAGAGAAGCTTCAGCCAAAAGTTCAAAGAGCATTCAGCCTTGGCATGTTTGGACAACCGTCATTTTACGGTGCCGGTCACATCATAGCCAAAGACCTCAATACTACCCAAAATCAACCCGTTGTTCACAAAGCTGTGCTGTAGGCCTGCACTCACTGGTAGATTCTCTGGGGATTTTCGATTTGGAGTTCTTATTGCGCATACCCGACTGTTCCTGCATTCGTTCCCACTGTCAAAAACCCCCATTTGCCGATAACAGAGCGCTGAAAGAGCCATCCCATCCGGTTGCTGCTGTGCGACTGCAGTCTCGTACATACTGCTACAATGGCCACAGCTGCAAAGACTACAGTGGCGGAGGTGGACAGGAGGAAAGAGAGGCCCAGCGCCCTGCGCTCTATAATCGCAGGCTCCACCGCCGGTGCAGTCGAAATCGCAATCACATATCCCGCCGAATTCGCGAAGACACGAACACAGCTCAACAGGCGGTTAGCGGAGGGCAAGAAGCTGCCCTGGCCACCGTTCGGCGCGCAATGGTACGCAGGCTGCACGACACTAATCATCGGCAACTCGATCAAGGCGGCCGTGCGCTTCGTCGCGTTCGACACGTACAAGTCTTTGCTAGCGGATGCGGAGGGGAGGGTTTCGGGGCCAGGGAATGTGATAGCAGGGTTCGGAGCGGGATGCACAGAGTCGCTGTTGGCGGTGACACCGTTTGAGAGCATAAAGACGCAGCTGATCGATGACCGCAAGTCGCCAAATCCGAGGATGCGGGGCTTTCTGCACGGCTCGAGGATCATCTGGCAGGAGAAGGGTATTAGGGGTTTCTTTCAGGGGTTTGTGCCGACGACGGCACGGCAGGCGGCGAATTCGGCGACGAGGTTTGGGAGCTACACCACGCTGAGGCAACTGGCGCAGAGTTATGTGGCACCGGGAGAGAAGCTGGGTGCACTCAGCACGTTCGGGATTGGTGGGCTGGCTGGTGTCATCACTGTGTAAGTTTTGACAGGACGTCAAGGGGTAAGTAAAGCTGACAGGGCCACAGCTATGTTACAATGCCACTAGATACCGTAAAGACGAGGTTAGCCAGCTTTCCCTCCACTCTCATCTTTGCGGGCTGTTGCTGACGAGTGGTAGGATGCAATCGATAGAAGCAAAGCACGAGTACAAGAACAGTTTCCACTGCGCAGCGAGGATATTCAGGGAGGAAGGCTTCCTGACATTCTGGTCGGGAGCGGTACCGCGGTTAGCTCGACTAATACTTAGCGGTGGGATTGTATTCACGATGTGAGTAGCATCTCGCTCTTGGTGTTGAAATACATACGCTGACACCGCCCAGGTACGAGAAGTCAATGGAGTTAATGGACAGGTTCGATCCAGAAAAGAAGTACATATAGAAATACCGGTCATGAAGACATCGAATCATCATATCAACCAAGTAACCATTTTGCGTCTCCCATTTTGCCAACGCTGCGTCCACGATGGAAGCCGTAGTCCTCTCCCGCTCGACCAGTCACTTGACAAGCATATCTCGAGTAGTGTCGACCGATTCTCACATCAAACGGTTTGAGTACGTTTGGTTGATCAACACCTTGTTATTGATACGAAGCGGACCGTGAGTGCAACAACCGACATACAAATAAGAGCTTGGAGAAGTATCTTATACAGACAGCTCACTCTTCAAGGAACATGTGAGAGCACAATACTGATCGTTGGTCGATTATGCTAACAGGACCATTGGATGAACTCTCATGCATAATGGCTGATGTCACTGCACAGTCCATACGTATTACGGCAGTCATGCTACGATCAAAGCTTCAAGAAATAGTTTCTGTTCAATCTATCAAGAAGGCTGTAGGGCCAGCCAGTGACGCGTCAGAATTGATCAAACAACATCTTCAGCTACCAGCGAGCCAGTTCAAAAAGTCAAATTGAACTGCATTTACCAAGTCTCATCCATCTTATCTTCATCATCCTCTTCATAAAGCGACCACTTGTCCTCGTCTGCTGAGTATTTGTCTTCTCCAGATTCATACTGTTCTTCTTCATCCTCTGTGCTCTCTTCTCTGTCCGTGCCGTCCTCTTCGTCTATTACCTCATCCTCGTCTGTGTTCTCATCTCCATCCGAGCTCTCATCCCCTTCCGTGGATCCTTCGCCTTCTACCCCAGAAGCATCGTCCTCCGGTAGCTCCGAGACGCGATCGTTGTCGTTCTTGCCCCACTCGGCTATCGTTTCCATCCGAACGTCCTCGCAATCGGCGTTCGTCCCGATCTGAGTGGCATCCGGAATCAGCGAATCAAGGAGTCCGACAGTCATAGGCCGCCCTTCCGGATCGAAGTTCAGACAATCCAACATCCACTCGTTGATGCAGTCGCTGTAGCCCCATTGATATCCCAAGGAGGCAGCGTTGATCTCAGTCACCATTCTGTCCTTGCGAGCTTTCAGCCAGCGGCGCTTGATCGAGTTCTCTGTCTTTTCGTCCGCGCTCAGGTGTGCGACGGGCGGATGTCCGAGAGCGAGCCAGTGTATAATCGAACCCATCGCCCATATATCGCCGGCTTGTGTCCACTCGGGCCGCTCCGGAGGCTGCCAGTCGGTCGTCCCTCTGTTGCGCCGACACTCATCCTCGGGGCCGGCGGTGCCGAAATCTGCGAGCTTGATGACCGGGTAGCTGTGCAGGGACAAGCGGTCAGCTTTGCATCTGTTCGTCAGCAGGATGTTCAGAGGCTTGATGTCCCGGTGGAGGATCGGCTCCCAGTTACCAGTGTCGTAGTGTTGCGTGCCGTACCCAGCGTGCAGGAAGGCCAGGCCCTCGGCCAGCTGAGTGAACATGTGCCACATGAAGGACTCCGGGATTTGGTGGCCTGATGCTATGATATCCCGCCTGTAGTTCTGCAGGTCGCCGCATTCGCAGTACTCGAGGACGAGGCGGGCCTCGCCTGGTACAGGGTTGTTGAGCTCGTGGTCTAGCAGCTTGATGACCTGGGAGCAGTTGTGCTCACTGAGCCGGCGTAGCTGTTCGATTTCGCTCGGCTCGTGGTATATGTCTCCGGTGCAGTCGATTGTCTTGGAGACGACGAGGATGCCGCTGGATTTGTTCCTGAAGAGGTCTGCTACGCCTTCACCACCTGCACCTAGGAAGCGCACGAAATGGTGTCGCTCCCGAAAGGTTTTTGTACTCCTGGGTTCCCGACCTGAGTATTTCGTACGAGCCATTGCGGTTATTGTCTCGTTACGTGCCTGTCGAGATTGAGCCGCGAGTACAGTTGCAGCAGCAGAGTCGAGATCTTGGAGACGAGGTTCTGACAATGTCTGATGGTCCAAGGTACGCTTGTATTGCGGCCAACTGTGTGTTGGAGACATCTCGTGAAACAATCGCATTGCTCTACAAAGTGTCGCTCTGTTCGAGCCATCGACACAGCGCTGTCTGATGAACAAAGACGGGATTGAACACATCAGTGAGCATGGTAGTAACACACCTTGCCTGCCAGAACAAGCGATCGAGGCTTGAGACATTTCTATTTTTGAAGAGTAGACATTGTTGACGACAGCTTTTCAAATAAAAGGGTGGAGTAATTACTTCAAGAGCGGTTTCTCGTTAGCCACGCCTTCCACATAACCGTCTAGAATTCGTTGGATCCCTTCACTCGTGAGCATCTTTGAAGCATAGCCAAGTAACACTCCTCATGTGCCAGCAACACTTCCGCAAGTTGCCATGCGGGTACACCGCCGAGAAACTAAGCCTACATCTCTGTCCTCTGGCAGTCAAAAGTGGCGTCGTCTGCTGCCCCATGGAGATCGTCTTTCGATTTGCTTGTGAAGCGTGTCTCGGTTGCGAGCTGCCGGTCGAGTGGAGATGGCGTGAGGGTGTTTGGGGGGTCGAACAGCGTTCGACATCGGGGTCCTGAAGATGATGGCTTTGGGAGTAAACAGCGGATAGTGAGATGAAGCAGAGTCTTGTATATGGGGATTGGCAAAAGTCGTTTTTGTATTGAATGTTTTATATCCCAAGGTCTTGATGGCTGTATGTTCTCATGTACGATTGGATTTCTTGAAACTTGGCTAGCAACCCTGGCATCTAAATCAGATGCGTAACTCACTAAGAGGATCAACCTCTTGTTAAGCTCCATGGTCACTCGTCCTGCAACGGCTCTTCTGCCTGTTCTAATACGTTTGGTCGGCCTAGAGCGCTGGTGTGTCTTCATACGTGCTTCCAGTGCTTGCTCCACTCACCGATTAGTGGTTAGATCTTCCACCAATTTGTAGGGCCACAGTTCAAACAGCATCGCTGTTGACTACAGCACTTTATCCATCCAGATCATCAGCCATATATCTATTGCTTCAGTAAAGGTAAACCTAGATGTTGGGTAGAAAGACGATTGTGGTCTTAGTGAAGTGTTCCTCGCCACGCACAAGATTAGTAAAACGATATCTGCACCTGCCCCCATAAGATGATCAAGGCTGTTGTTACTAATTCCCTCTCAACCGTATTTGCAGCTTGTGTTCTAACCGATCTTCTCCTCAAGATAGAGACAGACGCAACTAAGACTGGTATTGACTTATGTGAAGAAGAAGAGTACTACATCACCTACTCACAAATTTAATCAACTCATTAAGAGAAGACATCGAGCTCTTGAAGAAAGATGAGACTTAACTGAGCAAAACACATGAGCATATAAGATAAAAACAACCTAAAAGAATATTTGTAAGAGCTCATAAGCTAGGTGTTACACTCGAAATCGATTTGTAACGCCTAGGTTGTGTTTACAACGATATTGCAACTAGGCAGGATGGTATACCTAGCGAGTCGAAAGGTTGCGCCAGCAACCCGCTGTCAAAAATCCACATATCATTTGCCATGAACACCAGAAGAACAAAGGAGATCTCAGAATTCCGAAATCAAATAAGCTAATGCTCAGGAGACTCAAGTCTCTTAGATGTTTGACGCGCTAAGCTGCAATGAGTGAGCCACTAGTCTCCGTCGGGTTAATTGTATAGACCGGGCGCGTGAGATATGGTGAAGAATAGAGGTGATAGCCCAGTAGGTGAGAGCGTCAACTCGAGGGTCGTGCGGTAGAGACCTCGCAAGAAGCGCATACTCTATCTCTGGAGTCTATTTACCCAAAGACAACATTCAGCTTTTGCCTGAAGCCAAGAACGTATAGCGTCATCAGGTACACGACAACCTTCACTAGTTGTTGCGCGCCGGAGTACGCGCACGCACTCTCTAAGTAATTCACCAGGCAACTATGCTACTCATAGACATGAAAGAGCTGCGCTGTCATGAGTATGTGGAACGGTCACAGTTGACATAATCACGTCGACGCTGGAAATATCGATGCGCCTGTGACATATCTGACATCCTCAGTCAACAACCTATAGCAATAACTTGTTCGCAGCAACAGCTGCGCTGTCTTGACCTGAAATGGCAACAGATGGTGAACATAAAGCCCTGGCTCGGCCTCTGAGCGTTCAAGAGATCAGCAAGGAAGCTGGCAACTTCGAGTACAACCCCAACACACCACTACGCTACTGGCTTCGAGCAGCTGATGCCATTCAGAGACAGGTATGACCGCTCCGGCTTGCATTTCCTGCATCACTGACATGCTTCTTGCAGGCTCAGTCCTACGAGCGCGATGGCGACGAGCAGAACACCTACCTCTTCCTTCTCCGACACGCCTTGCTTGTCCTTGACAGGCTCCCCCAACATGCTGAGGCCAAGCTGCCAGAGTCCCGCGCTGCGCTTGCAAAAGCGAACAAGACCGTCAACATCAATCTCGCTAAGATGGAGCCTCTGAAACCGAGGATCGAGCAGCGTCACAAGCGATATGCGGAACGCACAGTATGGCGTAATGCGGAGAGAGAAAAGGCAAGGGCTGCGAGGACGCAGTCGTCGGATGTGTCAATGTCAGCACAGTTCGATGGCATGCACCTGGAATCAGCGGATACCTCTCACGCAGTTGTGGATGGCGCACCGCATGCACTCGATGCTAAGTCCAATATAGATCTAGCGCTGAGGCTGGCACACAGGGATAAGGCGCGTAGTTCTGGGAGGAATACCAGAAGACATGATGAATCACTGTCAGCCCGCGAATGGAACGAGTTAGGCAAGGCGCTGTCCAGGAAACCTCAACAAGAAAATGAGGATGAGCCAACACGAGCACTGCGAGACGCGGGCCGGCTTGGACAACGCGCAGTTGCTCCAGCAAATGGAACGCAAAGCTCTGGTAAGACGACCTTCGCGCGGGCACCACACTATCCTACCGTTCCACACGAGAGCGCGTTGACGGAATCCTTACTCCCAAGCCGGGCGGGAGAGTCTCCATCCGCAGATGCTCTGCGCTCTCGTGATGCGATACCCGGATCTTTACCTCCAAAGCTGCCTTTGAAGAGACATGAAGTACTACCACCACCGTTACCTCTCAAACCTCAGCTTTCGCCGCCTCCACTGCCTGGAAAAGTTACGATATCCAGCTTCGTAGAACCAATACCTCGCCCAGCATCCACAACACCACCATCCCACGACATCAACTCCCGTAATTACAGTTTCAAGCCCGCCGCCCACCTCGAAAACGGCACCCCCCTCCGCACCATCTTCATCCCCCCCGAACTCCGCACCCGCTTTGTCACAATCGCCAGTCCCAACACCCGCCGCAACCTCGAGACCTGCGGGATCCTATGCGGCCGGCTAATCTCTAACGCCTTCTTCATCAGCAAACTGGTCATCCCGGAGCAAGAGGCGACGTCCGACACCTGCGAAATGGTGAATGAGGGCGCGCTGGCCGAGTATTGCGAGGCCGAGGACCTGATGCAGTTGGGGTGGATACACACGCATCCGACGCAGACGTGCTTTATGAGTAGTCGAGATCTGCATACGCACACTTTGTATCAGATGCAGTTTGCGGAGAGTATCGCGATTGTTTGCGCGCCGAGCAAGGAGCCTTCGTGAGTGCAATCCTCAAACACATGCCAGCTTGTATGAACTTTCTGACTGTTGCTAATGATTATCAGGTGGGGTGTGTTCCGACTTACCGATCCTCCGGGTCTGAAGGCTATACTTAACTGCAACAAGCCTGGCCTATTCCATCCGCACGAAGAATCGAATGTCTACACTGATGCATCGAGGCCGGGCCATGTCTGCGAGTTGGCGGGCTTGGACTTTGAGGTCGTTGATTTGAGGCCTAATAAGGGGTGAGTTCAATGTTCTCGATATCATTGCAGAAGCAACGGATATCAAAGGCCGAACTGTAGAGATTTATGTGCTTTCTGTCGAATACCCAGCGCATAGCGGGCTGCTCTCGGAAGACTTACAAGGAGGATCGGCCGGATAGGTGTTGGGTGTGGACTTGCTGTTGGGATGTCATCACGGAGCGACATGTTACTAGTTTCCACGATCGTCTTGGTCATACATACTACGGCTGTACATGCAGTTCGTCTTCTCGCGACTGAGGAGGACCCACTCAAATCACTCCACCACTATTGTTGTCGCTTCTATCGTACTCTCTGCCCCCCGAACAATGCGACGCTACTGAAATAGAAGACTGCACCTTGATGCGCCCACCCAATGCTAAAGACTCATGTTCTTCTCGACTGTACAGCCTCTTATGCGGACACTTCAAAGCAGCACCCGCCCTGCGAGAAGCCCTTAGTCGTCACACCCACCCTTCACACTTCCATCCAAGAAGAATCTTCAGCCAGATCCAATCATTTCTCCCCACCCTTCCCCTTCCCACTCCTCACAGCCTCTCCCTTTGTGCCCTTCGCCTTTCCCTTCGTTTCCGCTTCTTGTCCATAGCCACTGATCAAATCCAGCAAGCTCTCATCCGCGTCCTCGGCCGCCACACTCTCCTCCCCATCTCGCGCCTGCCCAGCCAATGAGTCAGCACATCCATTCCGTCCAGAGCGCAGCACTCGTCTC
>JAKLMF010000231.1:0-22456 GCA_022813555.1 Botryosphaeria agaves | reverse complement strand
TGCTGGCTAGGCCAACCTGGGCATCGACGTCGGCGCCCGTTGCACACTTTGACGTATGGACTTCAAACCTCCCTCTTCTCAGTCCCCGCTTGTTGGACCATGCTTGGATCTGACCCAAGATTCGGACCTAGGATTAGGGTTCCCCTCCTTCCGTCGGCAGCCACCTGTCAGAGGGGTAGCATGCGCATTGCGCGGTGTAACGTCCCCTGGTTGATAGCAGACATCTTTGACAGGACTCCGTTGATTTGACCTCCAGAAACAAGCTATTGTTGGTAGACAGAATCGCCAATTGCAGCGCCAGAGTCTTGCACAACTATCTGCGTGGGGGTACACCAGGCTCGAGTGAAGTCCCTCAAAGGAACCATACGCCATCGTTTTCGCTGGATAGGGAGTCAGATGCCAGCAGCCCTTACCAATCTCTCATCAGCCCCCGAGCTCCGCAGGAGGCGCCATTTCTCCGATGCTGTGCTTACATCTCGACTGTCTCGCCAAGCAATGCAGTGTCTTTCTTCATTGGCATTGTCCGTACATGTCAAATTCACGAACAACTGGGAGCTGACCAGATATATCCCCTGGAAACAATCAAAGACTCAATCACTGGTCCCCGATTGTTAGCGCCCTTCATTGCAACCGACCTCGAGTATCTGGAAACCGACACTTCGATGCGTGGCCTGAGCCGTCCTATGTCCAACCAGCCACGTCCAGGGGCCATTTTCGCGAGCACCCAAGCACCAGCAAGCCGAATTAGCCCTGATAAGGAACGCTAAGAAATAGAGCCACGGATGGCCCACAGCTAGGGCCACCGGACCCTGGGAGTGACGATCCCTTTACCAACTGTTGTAAGCGATGATGTACATGCGGAATGTGATACCACTTGAATGAAGTAAGGCAAAGCGTGTCAGATGGAATTGCCTACGGCTCCCCAGAATGAGTATGCCGTAAAGACGGACAGGAGGTGTGGAGATTTAGGGGCCAAACTTGCATAAGAAGATGGACGAACTCGCTCTGGCACGTACAAGCTGCTTGCCCTCTGCTCCCGCGTTGCAGAGTACGCCCCGAACAAGACACTAGATCATCACGTGTGGAGTACTTCATCCATCGTGAGGAGATCTGCACTTTCCCCTTCGTGTATTGGTTCGTGGTAAGAGCCGACACAAAGAATATGGCGGCAAGTCAAGTAGATTTCGATCCGTGGAGGGTTATAACCACTCTCGCCGTGTCCGCGATAGGGGTCTGGGTGATTCAGGTTGGTTCATCGCCTCTGAAGCAAGAGCTCCACTAACAGCCTGCAGACTCTTTACACCGCCCTGTCTTCCCCCCTTCGCACTATTCCTGGCCCATGGATCAGTCGATTCACCAATGCGCGCCTGAGAGTAGCCGTTTTCTCCGGCAAGCGCATTTTCTACATCGATGACCTCCACAAGAAACATGGCCCTGTCGTCCGGCTTTCGCCTACAGAGGTCTCCGTGGCCAACGTCGACGGCTTCAAGAAGGTCCACGGCGTTACGTCCAAGTTTGTCAAGGACGGATGGTACATCCGGTTAACCAACTTCCCGCGGCACAGCGTCTTCACAATGCTTGACCCCAAGACCCATGCTGCCAGGAGGAGGTTGTATGCGCGTGGTTTCAGCAAGACTTACCTTAGGGAGCACTGGGAGCCAACTGTCAGGGAGAAGACCAGCTTGGCTGTGTCCAAGATCAAGCGGGAGGCTCGTGACGGAGCCGCGGATCTCGTGAAATGGTGGACATTTACGGCGACCGATATCACTGGTGTTATTGGTTTTGGAGAATCATTTGGCATGCTTGAGCTCGGCAAGGTAAGACACTAACAGGACACTTCACGTTTGAACACGACTGATCGCCGCTTTCATCGCAGAAAACGGAGTACATTCGCGTCCTGGACCAGGCTCTCGTAGGCAACGGCATCGGCGCAGACTTCCCTTGGCTTCGTTCAGCCCTTGCAAAGGTCCCCATCCGAGTACTACAGGAGGCATTCAACTCAAGCTCCTACCTCATGAGATATGGGGCCGAGAAGACCAAGGGCGCCAGAAACGCGAACGCAGAGAACAACTTCATGGCGTCAGTCATCGCCGAAGGCGAGAAGGAGGGAGGACAACTCGACGACCTCGACGTCACCACCGAGTCTACCAGCCTCATCTTCGCCGGATCGGGCACCACTGCCAACACGATGACCTACCTCTGCTACGCCGTGCTGTCACGGCCGGAGCTGCAGAAGGCCTTGGAGGAGGAAGTTGGTGCGCTGAACGACGACTTCACCGACTCCGACCTTGAGCAACTCCCACTTCTCACCTGCATCCTCAAGGAGACTCTGCGCCTGTATGCATCCGTCCCCGGTACCCTACCACGAGTCGTGCCTAAGGGAGGTGTGACCATCGACGGCCACTTCATCCCTGAAGGCTACGTTGTAGGAACTCAAGCCTACACGCTGCACCGCGATGAGCACATGTACAACGACCCCTTCAAGTGAGTAATACCAAACAACATCCTCATTCCGTTTCCGCATAGCGACTGACCTCCCCTCTTCACCAGGTTTGACCCCTACCGATGGATGCCCGGCTCCGACCAGTCCGACGAGTACAAGGGGACCTGGTGCCCCTTCGGCGCCGGCGCCTACTCCTGCCTCGGCCAGCATCTCGCATACATGGTCTTGCGCTCCGCCACGACGCTGTTCTTCCGGGAATGCAGGGGCGCGCGGCTTTGCGCTTCGACGACTCCCGAGAGCATGGAGTTTGAGAACTACTTCGTTATTACGCCTAAGGGGCACAAGTGCGAGATCATGCTTCCGAAGGCGTGAGGTGGGGGTACCCGAGGTGTGGGGGACATCTAAAATGGAGTTCGGACTGGGCAGGCGATGTAACAGGTTTTTGCAGAGGACTGTCTAGCAGAACCAAGTTCCTAGTGCGACCTCAAACGGTGGAGGACATCCAGAAGAAGCCTTGGGCAAAGATATCCACTTTGAGGAGAACATGTAGAAAGTATCTATGTATAGTTAAATCCTTAGTAACACTTGAGTAGTAGGGGACCTCCAGACTAAACTCTGCCTACCAGGCAAGTAATGCGACACATTCCTTAGAAAACATCTTAGCGAGGCAAATTCTCCACAGCGCCTGAAGTGGTGGAGGACATTCTGATTCGAGCGATCAGCCCTTCCAGTGGAACTCTTGGCGTTGCTGAGTCATGTATTGGAAGCTGGTATTCTCGTCCTCGTTCTCCAGGTTGTACCTCGGACAGTAACAACGTACGCTCACTTCTTACTACAACCTCTAAACAATGATGGAGAATATCCACAGCAACTGCCACCGACATCCTCCATCCAGCTCCGACTGCCAACAGTACGCTGTGAGATCTGTAGCCTATATAAAGACCTGACTGGCGATCGTTCGGGCACGGACAGCTCATTGCTGGCAATCTGCACTGCCCAGTCTAGGTAAGGATGAAGTGCAACATGCGTCGGCTGGGAGCTCGCAGCAAGGCTGTGAACGGTGATGGATGATATCATGCGGGATTGTACAGTGGATTCCATGGATCCTTCCCGGCCGTGTCATCCATGTTCAACCACGGATTGGCAGTTCTCCGATCCATACCAGCAGGCTCGTGCTCGGGTAAGCCGGCAGAAGCAACTGCAAGATATCACAGATTTCACAACCCGTTCCCCAGTACAGATGTCACATGAGGGTTGCATGCGAACACATAGGAAGATGGCGCAGGTAAGCTTTTTCTTGGCGGGCGAATACGAGGCACCCCAGCAGCCAAAAATAGCTTTCTCGAGGCACAGCCACGTTGTACCTGGACGATCTCACCTCGATCGCGGAGACGTCTTTTCTCAAATGCTTTCATACTAATGCTTCATCCAGTTATCGCTTCCGCCATGTCAGAGTCACGCCGAGCCGTCGAGTTCGGTTGGACGAAGCGACAGTGTCGCCCAGCTGGCAGGACACCGTGACATCCCATCGTTGTTGTGATAGCCATTGCATCGCAGCGTCCGTGAATTGCCTCTTAGCAGATGCCCGCGGTTAACCACGCCGCACCGCAGATCAGGTTGAGCGGTTGTACTCAGCTTGAGTATTGATAACCTATCCTCCATGCTTGAGGCGACTTCGCCGCCGTACACCGCATTCCTCTGTCTCCAAAATAGCAGTCATCTCTTATTGCAATTTCCGCGATACTCAGCGCCGCATCAGCCTTGCGTGGGGCGCCAGATCCTCTTAACACATGCCTAATACGAACCAACTCGCCTTCCTCTGTAAGTGGTACATACTGTAGGGCGCCCGCAAGATGCCCAAGCTCGTACAAAAACATCCCAGCCTTACTCCACAATCATCCTTTTGAGTTCTTAGCCTACGTCCTACTGCATGCTACACCCCATATAGATCTACATCCGTGCAGTTGAGGGTATACACACGATTCACAGTCTAATAATGCAATCCTGCAGCGAGCTGCTGACCGCTCCTTCGTCAATCACGAGGCCATTGTATATCTCCTCTACGGCTCTGCTGCTCTTGCAAACGTCGACATTGCTTCTCAGAATCGGCGCGTCGACGTGCATGGCATCTAACGGTTCTTCTGACCCACGAGTTTCTCGAACTTCACCCTGGGAACGTCGTAGGCACGAACATGGCTCATCATCCACTCCTGAGCATGCTACGTCTGCAGAACCAAGAACCAGCAACCCTACATACCGACCATATCGACTCTCATCTCCTGAGCAGAGAAATGAGTCCATCACTCCGGTAACCCGTGCTCCACCTCAGGAATCTAGACCTGGCATCAGCTCTCCCATATCCCCTCTGTCCCCCCACGTCGACTTCCGCCAACAACATCCCGTCCTCCTGCGACGACGAAGACGCCCCTCCCCCCTCCAATCCAACAACGGCGGCAACAACCTCTCAATCCCACCCCACCACTTCCCCGAGCCATCCCGATCCGCCCCCCCAAACCTCTCAGGCTTCCGCTCGACCCCACCACCCCCCGACCGTCCCTCCCGCAGCGCGACTCCCCAGCCCCCCCCACCGCCACCACACCTGTGGCAAGACCACAGCCCGCGCCGCACCCGCTCCGTCTGGGTCTCCCCAACCACAGCGAGCCGCCGCCCCGGCTCCGAGTCGCCGTTCGACGACGCGGCCCAGTTCCACCTCTTCGTCGAAGCGACGGCCGGGCTCGGCGGGCCGGAGTTCCTGCCGCAGCCGCTGCCGCTGCAGGGCTGGAACTCGTGGCCCAGGGAAGGGTCGGCGGCGGCGCGGCGGGAGCAGCTGTGGGGGTTGGTGGGGGAGGAGGGGGAGGAGGGGGAGGAGGATGATGAGTTGCCGGATTATGCGCAGAGCCAGTTCGAGGCGGGTGAGAGGGTGAGGGCGGAGGCGGCGAGGAGGGCGGCGGAGTTGGAGAGGAGGTGGGCTGATGCTGTGAGGCGGAGGGAGCGGTGATGGGATGGAGGTGTGTGAGTGCTGTGGATAGATGTGTTTTCTGGTGAGCGGTTCCTTGAGCGTGCTTTGATGATACCACTTTCGTTTTGGTCTTTTCGTCATGTCCGTCATCTGTGAGTTTGTGTCATGAGGGTTTGCAGACTAGTCGTATGGGTGGGGATCTCAAGAGCGTTTCTGGTACGGTCTGAAAGATTTCACAGTGATGATTTTCTTCGTCTGCAACGATTGATTCCGGGCAGCTTTTGTTTGTTCGTTATCTTTGGGCTGTCGTCACCGTTGGTTCCTTTGTATATATCGACAATCGATGTTGATACTTCCTTAGTCCATTGTCCGTCAAGGTGGGTGTGTCTACTGCGAATTCCATTGAAGTAGCTCTCTCACACTCGGGATCTTCTCCGCTTTCTCCGTTATGGACGTGTGCATATCCCTTGTCCTACGACTCGTGCACAAATCGACAAGCACCGGTCGTCTGGCACGACAACGTTGCGGGGTGGTTTGGGGAGGAGGGGTGGGAGGTGGGTTGCGGGCAGGCCGGTGTCGGGGTTGAGGGGGGTGAATACAGCGAATGGGGAGTTTGTGGTTCGTTGTGGAAGGGGGAGGGGGAGGGGGGTGGGTGGGAAGGAGAGGAGGAGTGGGGGTGTGAGGAAACGGAAGTTTGGGAGGGCTGGTGGGAGAGGAGGGGAGAGGGTGGCATGAGGGATGTGGAACTGCGAAAAGGAGAAGAGCTTTCGGATGAAGGGAAATTTGACGTTGACGTCCTTACCCAGAGAAGCGTATATATAGTAACGACGTGTATGCCTTATATGGGGAAGGCGGTATGCGACTCCGAAACACACTTGTCAGAGCAGAGCAAGCGGACGTCTTGCAGGCGATACGGTAATGGATCCGAGCTTTCCTCGGCCACACAGACATCAGCATGACGCGTTCTCGATACGATGTACGAGAGGGCTCCGTGTACAGTGCTTTGCTATACTCTCTCAATCCAAAAAGCCCGTATTGCTCTGTGCCAGACAGACTCTCAACCCCGACCAATCGGTCCCCATCGCACTCCGCCCTCCCCCAGAGAACTTCCTAACAATTCCCATCCCAGAACCTCCCATCCCATCCCATCCCTCACTCCCTACCCCTCCCTCACTCCTTCCCCGCCCCCTCCGCACTTTTCCCACTCCCCTTACTCCCAACACTAATCCCCCTCTTCCTCCCCTTAACCTCCTCCCTCACCAGCCTCAACGTCCCCTCCCCCCCCGGCATCTTCCCCACCCTAGCCACGAGCGCCGTATTCTCCCTCTGCAGCTCCCCCACCGTCTCCTTGAGCACCTCGTTCTCCCTCCTCACCTGCTCCGCCAACCGCTTATACATATCCCTTTCCCCCTCCACTCTATGCAGCTTATCCTTCTCCAGCGCCTTCCGGCGCTTCTCCTCGATCTTGCGGGCTTCCTTGGCCTTCTTGGCTTCGAGCTTCCTCAGCTCCTTCGCGTATTTATCTTCGTGCTTCCGGGCCTCCTTCTCCGTTTTGGAGGAGGTTTCGGACGCGCGCTGCGAGTGCTTCTCGCGCGTTTTGGTGAGGGAGGCTTCGAGTTGTGCGCGTTTGGCGTCGAGCTTTTTGAGCTCCTTCTCGTGCCTCGTCGCCGCCGAGCTGGAGGGCGAGCCGGTCGGTGAGGTGGTGGCGGACAGGCTCGTTGTGGACGCGAGAGCCTGTTGCGATGTGCTCGCGCTGCCGCCGGGGATGTCTTCGGCGGTGCGGAATTGCTCGGCGGAGGCGAAGGAGTCGAGGGAGGAGGTGTCGGTGGAGTAGTCGTCGTCGTCGGTGGCGGCGGCGGTGGTGGTGCCGGGCTCGCCGTTCGGATGGATGTAGGGAGCTAGGGTTTCTTGGACGCTTGTGGGGGCGTAGGCGGCTATGCTGCCTTCGACGGCGGAGGTGAGGGAGGAGAGGAGGCCGCCTTGGCTGGGAGGTGGCTCGTGGGAGGCGGTTAGGGAGCGGTCGGGTGTGACGGGTCGGCCGTTCGTAGGGGGGTGTGCTGATGCTTGCTGGGCGTCTGTGTCTGGCGTTTCGGCGTTGTTTGCGACTTCTTCTTCGTTTATGAAACGGTCTTTTCCACAAGCCCAGTCGAGAAACTTGGGTACGTCGGCTGTTATGCTGGATGGTGTGCCGCGATCCACCATAAAGCGTGGTATGCCGCCTCCTGGGTCGCTGCGCGTGACCATGATCCACTCTATTGGGTTTGTTTCTGCTTCATCGTCGACGTGGGTTTCTTCATGTTTGTCCATCCGCTCGCCTTTGGCGCTTGATCCGCGCGATTCCGCAAACCCAATTGTGTTTCCTCTCTGCCTATTCGGTGAAGCATCCTCTCTGAACTTGTGCAAGTTGGTCGTGGACGCCGATTTGGGCAGTGTGAGAGGGATCTCGCGGATGATCTCCACTGATTCGTATTTTCCCAAAACCAGACCTTCCCTAGGTGGAGCGTCTGGGTGTGCGGTGGGGATGGAGACTACCATATAGTGCCGAGGTATTGTTTTCTGTCCGCTCGAGGTGGTTACCGCAGAAGCATCGGTGAGACAGCAGTCGGATGTCAGAAGAAGAGTGACAAACTCTCTTGGAGCGGTGGGTTTAGGGAATTGAGCGGCGAGGTGGTATACTGCGAGAAGAAACGTCGTTAGAGCTCTCATTTACTCAGAATAGTGGAATCCACCATTTGCCCGGTTCTATTTATTGATAGAGCCGCTGCCTGAGTTCCCGCAGGGGGTTGCATACCTTCCATTCGACCAATCCCTTCCACAACCTTTCTTTCCACCCTCCTGTCCGCTCCAATTCCCCTGACGCTACCCTGACCCGGCGATCCTTTCACAGCCAAGCTCTCAGCAAACTCAGCCTCCATCGCCTTCTTGAACTTGGAGAACGGAAGCCCCTCATGCACGCTCCTTCTCGCAAACCACGCGCCATGTCTGTCATTCCCCGCCATCTTCCATACAGAAACATTGCACGGGTTGCTGCTAGCATAAATCTTCAATGGCTTGCCCCACGCCTTATGCAGCTCCTCCAGTGACGGGTCGGAAGGGCCGCGTACCGACGAGGTTGTGACTTCGGAGGCTTTGGTAGCGGGGTTGGAACTGGAGCGAGAACGGGAGGCATTGCGGAAGTCGGTGCCGTCGGGAGGCTGGGGGACGGAGTTGACGATGAACTCGGCTTGGGCGAAGACATCGCGGAGGAAGACGGAGAGTTCGTCGAGGGGAACCTCGGAGAAGTCTTTGGGGCGGAGGACGGAGAGGGCGTCGTGGAGTTTGGACATGATGGTCGATAACGAATTGGCTGGATGCTCTAGGATACTGGCGTAAGGGCCCTTGCAGTATCAGGGAAGGGCGGTTGTAACTCCGCGGGTACCAGTGGATGGAGGGAAGGTTATGGATATGGGACAATTGGTGTTTTCTCAGATGAACAATGCCATTGAGACGGTCTATTTTGCATAAGGGTTCTAGGATAGGGTCTTTCAGTAGGAGAGCGGGCGGAGCGGAGGTATCTACGTAGAGCGGACTGGTGTCAGAGTGTGTATGCGGATGGATGATGGCAGTGTTTGTTCTCGGCTCAGTGCTGCATCTGCCATGACGGCACAAACGGCAAGGGTCTCCACCAGAAACGTCATTCCCGCACCACAAACCCGCGGCGCCAAGCTTCCCGCCGCTACGCCGAGTCTGTTGTCAACTTGCAAGTCATTGAACACGTCCATCAACTTGCACTTCTTCCTGTATGAACAAAGAAATCATGCACAACAGCCTCTCAATGACATTGGTCTTCTTGGCTGTCGACTGATTGCAAGTGTGCTTGTTAAGCTGTATACGTCAAACGCTTCCATAAGGATGACATGTTCAGTGCAACTCTTCAAAGCTCCAGACAGATAGTCAATTGCATTGGGTGTTGGATCCACTCATGTAGATGCTTTTGCCATTCACCTAAGATCCAGATGCCAGGCCCATAGTGTCTAATGATGACGGAGTCGTTCACAGGACCGAGTCGCCTTTCCAACAATCCTAAGTCGCCCACCAGATTTCTAACTCAGCCCGAACACCATTCCTCCAATTTCATCGCAGATCCAGAACCACAACTCCCTTCCCAAACCGCTTCACGCCACTCTCATCCCCATCCTGCCCTCCACCGCCTCCCTAACCCCTCTCTCATCCATCCCATCCAGCCCCAAACTAACCGTCGTCCCCGACCCCACCGACGACGCCGACCCACTGCTCGGCGCATGCACCGGCGACTCCCCTCCCGCTCCCATCCTCCTAGCCAGCGGCGTCTCCACCTCCACCCGCTGCCTCGCCTGCCTCGGCGTCTCCTCTCTCTCCTCCTCGCCATCTTCAACATATCCCGCGCCGCCCAAGCCCGGCGGCGAAGAAGGCAGATACGGCGCGCCGACAAAGCGGGCGCTATACGCCGTCGGTAGCAGCACAGGAGCCGGCAGCAATTTCGGGGCAGCGGCGGTGGTCGTGGTGGATGTGGCGGCGGAGGCGGAGGAAACGACGATGCTGGGGACCGCTGTCGGATGGACGAAGGCCGGGGCTGACGTTGTATGCGGCGCCGACGTTGCTGCTGACGCTGAGGCCGCGGTTTTGATGTGCGAGATTTGCTGGGAGAGGGAGGGGGCTGGGGCGGAGGCGCGGGGCGCGATGCGCAGCCGGGCGAGGGGGACGCGGGTTTGGTTCGTGCTGACTTTGTACATGGCCATGCGGAGGCGGAGGCGGAGCGTTTCTGCATGCTGTTTATGATGTTAGTATTCCTGCTCTGCTGTGGAGTTGCGTGTGAGGTGAAGTGTAGAGTACGTACTGAGAGCGCTGTTGCGTTTTCAATGTTTGGTGGGGATGAGGACGGACGACCCGACCGGTCGGAGGCTTCGGCGGGGTTATAGTCGATGAGAGAAGAGAACGACGCTTTCGTCGCTGTTGTCTCTTGATATGCGAGACCTGTCGGGCCGGGCGTGTCTTCGTCCGTGGAGGAGAGGTCTTCCGGTAGTTCGACGAGCCGGGTTGCCTTTGCGGCGGGTTAGTGGAGCGATCGAAGGAGGGTTCGCGAACGCGTGCGTACCGTGCTTGCCAGCGCCTGAGCAGCCGCCCTTCTTCTCTGTCTCTCGGCACTCGGAGCATCGCGTTCAGTGAACCGCTTGGATATTGGTGTCTGCTGTGACATCTGCCCGGCACGCGTGCCGTTGACCTCGTCAAATGACCTCTTTTTGCCAGCAACAAAAGGCGTCGATTGCTGCGCTTTGGCTGGGGAAGTCATAGGCGCAGTAGGTGCAACTTGTTGCTGCTTGAGTGGACTCGTGCCCTCCGTCAATTTAGCCTTCAAATTGCCGGAGGTGTGCTGCTTCGAGGACGCAATCTTCGCGTTTGGTGTAAGGTCGCCTAGGACACGTCTTTTGGGTGACTTCATCGGCGTGTTGAGCATTGAACTCGGCATCCTGCCGGCCTGCGGAGCAGGATACTGTGGATTTGGTGTCGACATGATGCAGGTACGCGTTTCGATAGTTATACCAAAGCGTAAAGGGCAAGAAGCGTAAATAAATAGTATGTATGCAAGAGATAGCTGCAGACGGGACTGGAGAGAGCAATTGAAGCAAAGTAGTAGTTGATAGAAGTGGGCGCGTAGCAATATAAAGGTCGAACGCGAAGGTTCAGTCGCGTGTGAAGCTGGACTGAGCTCACAAGCTGTTGCTCTTGGCATTCAGAAACGCCGCCTAACTCCGTCCAGCCTTCCCTTTGCACAATTCGATACGGACGCGTTCTACAGTTCTCATTTTGGCTTCATGTGACAGACGGAGTCTTTACGAGCCTTAAGAGTAATTGGGCAGTGTCATGTCTAACTCTGTATAGTGGCGTCTCACGGTTACAGGATGAATGTCCCGAACAGAGCAAGTTCAGTCATGTGAGATTGCTGATGGGAATGTATTAACGACGTTGTCAGTGAAGACGAATCACAGTTCTTCACTTTGTAAGATCGAGCCATAGAGGGATGAAGATAAGGGATACCAGATCCGCCATGTTTGTGTTTACATGCACGCTATCAAGCCGCCAGAAAGCTCATGATGCACCCAGACCCGCTGAAGTCTCCCATATCTGTCCAGTTTCTCCACTCTCCTTGTTGCCTGTTCCGCTCATTGACAGGAAAATCTCGCACAAAGTCCACAAACACCCAACACACCGGTCTGATAAGCAGAGAGCAACACTTGGACTAGGCAGTCCGCGGGGGTATTTGTAAAAAGAAGAAAAGAAAGACACAAGCCCGAAAATGAAACCGAGGGTATGCAGTGATGTGCCGACCATAACGCCGTAGATGTGTTGAAACAGAAGAAGAACAGAAGATAATCCGCATGAGTGGCGGTTGTTACTGTGCCAGTCGCCGGACCATGAGTGAATTGTCAACTAATCGACGCCCATACTCTCACTCTCTTCTCCAAAATCCTCGTCCATCTCCTCTCCGATAACAGCCGCGTTCATCAGGGCCGTGACATCCGGCTGCTGCTGAACATGCTGAGCGGCCATAGCCATCATAGGATGGACCTGGATCGATAGAGGAGTAGGCGGGAGCAGATGTTGGCCTTGCTGCGGCTGCGGCTGCTGCTGAGGTGCCACATTGACGTTGACGACTGGGCCGAAGTCTGGGTGTATGACCATGTTCTCATCCATGGGAGTCATGCCCTCGTCGAACAACATGGTGCCCTCGGTACCGTAGCGCTGCATGTTCTGATCTGAGTTGAGGTAGGTCCGGAGTCGGGTCACGCCCGCGCCGGAGAAGACGCAGAAGACGTGGCGTTGGTGGTCGTTGAATTCTGCGTAGAGTGTTAGTACAGTTGTTTAGCATAAGCAGAAGAAGGAACTGACCTGGTGGCGCTTCGCGGCAGTAGACGAGCAAGTCTTCACGGAGGAATGCTTGCACGCCTGTTAAGCTGAGATGTGTCAGGCGGGGGCAGTTGTTGAGCAATGCGTGGATCCCCTATGAAACATTAGCGGATAGTCCATGGCCCTTCTCGAGCAGCGACTTACCGCGAGAGTGAGAAGGGTGCAGTAGCTGAGATGAACCCGCTCCAGAGCACTCGGGGCAAAACCTTGTCCGGGAATTGTTTGCTTTGGCTTCGCGAGGGCGAGGATACTTCTGTCCGTGATATTGCCGCACTTCACCAGTCCGATCCGCTTCAGCTTTGGAAGCGTAGCCAGCTGCGTAATGGAGTTGTCGGTCAAGTTCTGGCAGCAGGCCAAGTCGATGTATCTGATTCTGTTGCACAACTTGACCAACTGCATCACACCTGCATCGGTGATGCGAGAGCAGTGACCTAGGTGGATGTAGTGTAGGTTCTTGCCCAGCCGGGTGATGGCCATCACTGCACGGTCAGTGATCTGCCTGCACTTCGCGAGGACAAGATTTCGCAGTCGGGGGGCGGCAGTAATGATTTTCTGCACACCTGCATCTTGCAGTTCACCGCAGTCTGTGAGGTCGAGGATACGAAGACCCTCGTATGTAGCACTGTGAGGCAGGCTGAGGAAGGCGTTGTCAGTGATGCGGGTACAGTGGGCGAGGCGGAGCTCCCGTAAGTGACGGCCCTCGGCGATCAACGCGGTCACAGAGTCGTCCTCAAGGAGCCCGCAGTTGTGAAGGTCAATCTCTAGCACTTGGTGGCAGTGTCTCGCGAAAGCAAGGATCGACCGGTCGGTCAGTTGAGAGCAGCCGTTGAATTTGAGCTGCGTGTACTTTTTAGCTAATGTTGGAATCGATCAGCCGGATAGAACTTACTCTCTTCACGTGTCTGCAGTTTTTAGCAACCTGCTCCATGGATTCATCTGAGATCCTTCTGCAGTTCGTGACGTTCAGACCTTGCAATCTCAGGCAGTTGTCTGCAACCTCCATCATCGTCGCGTCCGTTATGCAGTCCAGTCCTGTTACGTCCAGCGCGAGCAGGCTTCTGTTCCCGTTAAGCAGCCGTGCGATGCTCAAATCAGTGAGCTTTGTGCAGTTTGTCAGGGTCAATCTCTCGATCCTCTTGCAGTTCTCGAAGGGCAGCAGAGTGCCATCGCTGACCGCATTGCCAAGTGTTGACAGATTCAGGCGTTTGACGAGGTTTGAGTAGTCGAAGAAGCTGTCTACTGTCCGAATTGACTGCACAACAATGTGCAGACTGCCCCAGTTGTTTGTCTGCGGTCGATGCCAGAGCAGCCCTACACTATTCCTCGCCCATTCCTTTGATACCAGCATGCACTCTTTGAGGTCCTTTGGTGATGAGAGTTTAGAAAATATCGCAATCATCAGTTCGGCTGGGAGCCGGCTGATGGGCGACACGCGGCATCGCTCCTCTATCTCCTGTGCTAGAGAATCGCTGAGTTCCTCGTCCAGTTCAGAGGGAGCGAGGGACGACACTGAGTCGTTGGCCTGGAGCATGAAGGAGTCGTTGTCGTCGTCAAGACTGAGGCCTCGCTCCGGAGATGTTGATGCGGACGAGGTTGAATTGCCGTCATCGGAGAACCGACGTTGTCGACGTGAAGAGCGCAACATGCTGCCGGTGTGTATGGTGCTCTGAGGGTAATTGATCCTGGAGCCGCGAAAGCTGGAGATGTGAGGAGGTGGTAGGGATCTGGGTTCCTCCTGGAGAAGCTTGAAGCGGCTGTCAGCGAGATTCTGTACAACAACTCTATCTGGAGGCGGCTGAAACGGCGTTAAGGGGCTGCTTACGGGTTCTCCAAGATGAGGCTGGGCGCTTTGGGTGAACGATTTAGGAATGTAGGGACAGTAGATCGGGAGAGTTCAGATAAGGTTACGACAATCGCTCTTGCTGAGAGACGGCGCCCAGCTGCGCTGAATGTATCTCTGGCGAGGTTGGCGGGCAGTGACGATGGTTGAGATGAGGGAATGTAGGGAAACAACCGTTAGCGCCGAAGGCTTGAGTGCGGAGCAACCGCCGTTGGAGACTGTCCGTGTGTTCAAGGTCAGGTAGAGGCCGATGGCTGATGGGCGGACGATTTGCTATCTTCAAGGGGAGTTCAAGGTGCAGGATGGGTAAGTTGGGCAGGCTGGGGAGTTGATGGGTATTAACGTTTGCAGAGTCTTGGCTGGATATGAGGATCGTTCTGGGCTTCAACCTCATCACAGCGTGTCCTCGGCGGGGCTTGCAGCACGCAGCGCGGCGCAGTGGTCAAACAGCCCGGCTGATCGGTCGCTACAGGCGTACCAGACCAGACGACGTACGCAAGCCTTCTATCTTGGCGCTTCCGCTAGCAACCGCCGGCCATGCAGCGGAGCGACGCGCTTCGCTGCCCTGAAGAAGGTTGGTGTTCTTCGAACAGGGGAGCCGCGTGGAGCACACCTGAGGCAGCCCACGCCATCTACTCCCCTCGTGATACTCAGATTACCTTTGCGAGCAGTACCTACAGCATCTTGTTACCCATGACGTACGCATGGCTTTGCTGATTGCGCCCTCCTCCGGTCACGCCCATCGTGTCTCTCTCACCAGCCGACTTGCACCGCTCGAGCCGCCTCAAGCAGGGCGACGTCCCTGAAGCAATCCCACGCGTGACTCAGCTTTCTCCAACATGCTGAAGCGCGTACTAAGCTCTCACCGCATTCAAGCCATCTCCGCCCTAGCCTGGGGGTCGGCCGGTTCCTTGTGGCAGAACCAACGGTGAGTCGGCGTTTGCAACGGCCGATATCAAAGCCAACGTCGTTGCGTTTGAGACCAGCAAGCTACCTACCGATGTCACAAGGGCCAAGCCTCCAGGATTACGAAGCTCGCAGAGAGCGAATGTTTCGAACTGTTCTGTAGATCCTCAGCATCATGCCCATGACGTCCTCCCCTCTGTCGTCGCGGGGCTCAGCGATCATTCTCCACCATGAGAACTGCCATGAGGAGCAGGCGTACAAGAGTAACTACGTCAGCCCATTAAGACGAGAATGGATAAGAGCAAACATCCGTTCGATCTGTGGTTCGTAGCTCCTTGGAAGTACGGCCGTAACCGCCCCGACCCTTTCACAGCAGCGGTCAACAGGCGCGGACACTGCTCCTCTACTCCACCGGGGTTCCTTGCGTTCTGCTCCACAACGACTGGCGCCACGCCGTTTTCTGCAAGCCATCTAAGCTCAACCGCGGGCGAGAATATTGCGGGATGGTGAACCCTGCGGGGTAGGAAGAGTCAAAGCTCTCGAGCTGCCTGTTTCCAAATGTTAGTTGACCCGGTTGTCGACTGGACATGGATCGTAAGCGCTAGGTACGCGTATTCCAACAACAACGCTTACTGTCTCTTCGCCGGCTCCATGTTTTAATAGACGGCGTACGACAACGGGAAGCTCCAGGATGAGCCTGGTTGCGGTTGTTGCCCGCTTCTCACGTGGCTAGTTCGAGCGTGGACCGCAAATTAGAAGATCCACAGCAACTGGGTTTGATGCTGGCCTAAATGCTCAGGCATTAACTGGCTTCCACGTTGTCTTTCTCTGAATGTTGCTGGCCTCCCACAGATTCGTCTATTCGCTCTAGAGTACCGCATTGAGCAGAACCTGAACTCGGTGTACCGTTGCTCCATCGGCGAAACGGAGTTCTACAGTGTTGTTGCCAGCCTGGCCAATTTGCATCAGATGATAGCAATCCATATGCCATATCATAGAATGAACTCTGTCCTTCTTTGTCGTGGAGAACTCCTTAATATGATTTCAACATGAGCACTTCTCCGTAAATGCCTCTTGCGAGCCTACCTGCGCAGCGCGGCAAGCATGCAGGAAAGAGACAAGTCTTGCATTGCGAGTTGATGGTGCCGTTTTGTATTGACATCAATGTTGAGAACGACTATCTATGCTCTAATCGCTGTTTATTTGAACGCTAGATAAATATTGACCTGGTTGAAGACGATGATGTCGTAGAATGGTCAGAGACAGAGCCCTGGAGGTGTCTCGACCATGATGCGGGAGTGGTGGATCTTGAGCCGCAACGCAGATCCTCCGAACCATCAACTAAATCGGAACCTCAACATCAACACCTGGCCGCATACTAGGTCACACATTGTACCTTGCAGTGACCAATTCCACCATCGCTACCAATGTCAGCCACATAGGATTATTATCAGTACTTCTGCCACGGGTAGAAGCCACTCCTCGAGCGCACCATGTCCTTCCACCCCACTGTCGCTGCCTCGCAACCTGCCGCCTACCATGCCCCAGCAGCCGCTTCCAGCGCTCCCCCGGGCACCTTCGCATCCGGGACAAAGGTTCAAGTCGGCAAGCATCGGGTCGTGATAGAGCGTTACTTATCCGAAGGCGGGTTCGCTCATGTCTACATCGTCCGAGTACCTAGAGCAGACAATAAGTTCGATACCGCGGTATTGAAAAGGGTGGCCGTACCGGATAAAGAGAGGCTGGCAAATATGAGGACAGAGGTGGAGACCATGAAGAAGTTAAAGGGTCACCGGCACATCGTCACCTACATCGACTCTCATGCCTCGCAGTTAAAAGGAGAAGGTTACGAGGTCTTTCTGCTCATGGAATATTGCTCTGGTGGGGGCTTGATTGACTTCATGAATACGCGGTTACAGCACAGGTTGACGGAGCCGGAGATTCTCAAGATATTCTCTGATGTTGCTGAAGGCGTAGCCTGCATGCACTACCTCAAGCCTCCGCTCCTTCACCGAGATCTCAAGGTCGAGAATGTTCTCATATCTACGTCCGGCTCCTCGAGGATATACAAGTTGTGCGATTTTGGATCTTCAGCACCTCCACGACCTGCTGCAAGGACCGCAGCGGAAGGGCGACTGATCGAGGATGATGTTCAGAGACATACGACACTACAATATAGGAGTCCGGAGATGATAGACGTCTACAGGAAACAGCCTATTGACGAAAAGAGCGATATATGGGCGCTGGGAGTTCTGTTGTACAAGCTGTGCTATTATACTACACCATTTGAAGAGCAGGGGCAGATGGCCATACTGAATGCAACCTTCAGATATCCGCCTTATCCGTCTTTCTCCGATCGGACGAAGAAGTTGATTGCTTCAATGCTGCAGGAGAACCCTAAAAACCGGCCAAACATCTATCAAGCCATCCGGGAGGTCTGCTCTATGCGCGGAACCGAAGTACCCATTCGAGACATATATTCCGAGCGCACTCCATCGCAAGCCAGGAGGAACCAACAGCTTCCCTCACCGGAGCCCAGAGTAACTTCGCCCCCAGTAGTCGGGATTAGCACGGCAGCACCTGTGCAGGCTGTACAAGCCATACCCGAAATCACGCCAATGAGGCGAGGGAGGCCTACTGCACCTGCGCAGCAAACTCCTGTTGCGAAGCCTAGTCCGTCTCCGGTGAGGCCATCCAGGAATGATCCTTTCGCAGCACTAGACTCAGCGAATGTAACAGAAAGAGCGGCTGCCGCGGATGAGCTTGCGGCGAAGTTCCCGTCTCTGGATGAGTTTTCCATCCTGCACGATAAGGGCAGTAATTTCCAGTTCGGACCGACCTCGCCGAAAGATACCGCACCGGACAGCCTGAACAAGCGCGTTACAGAGGCTTTGGCGGATGAAGCGTTCGCTCGACCTGTTACACCTGGGAAGAGCCCCATTCCCAGTGCAAGGACCTCAGCATCGGTATCGAGATCAGCATCCTTCAAGAGTCCAACTCCAATCGAATCTGAGTCAAAGGCGACAACCCAACCTCAAGCATCGCAGGGTCACCGGCTTGTTTCGCTAGAACCACAAATGGTGTCTACGGGAACAATGACTTCGCCTCCTTTTTCACCACCAATCCAGAAATACTCCGATCTCACGCAGCGTCCTATTTACCGCTTTCCACCACCCGAGTCGTCTAAACATCACCACAGAGCGTTAAGTTTACCACGGCCCTCAAGCACCGCGCGAGCAGCGGCTGTTTCTCTGAAGCCAAACCCACTCATTGTGCAGCCATCTCCCTCACACGACTTATACCACTCCAGGTCTCATACCCCAACTCTCATCAGCCCAAAGCCGTATGCGTCATCGCGACCGTCACTGGAAGGCCAGCGACCATCGGCGCAAGACCTCGGTGATCCTATCAATAGATCCAGATCTGCCAATTCTCAGCTGAGGCCATCCAGCGTACATGTTGGGAGTGATCTGGACTATCTACGCGACCGCGAGGCATCTAGGGGGCACACATTTCCTCAAACCCGAGATGAAGTGAGCAAGCTCGAGTCGAACATGTCGGGGGGTTCAGAGTCCGGCCCAGAAGAAACAAACATCTCTTCCGACGTCGATTTCTTGCGTGCAATGGAAAACGAGGATGCAGAGAAGAGAAAAGATCGACGTAGTAGCAGTGGTACGAAGCACAGCAAGCGCTCCAGCTTACCCTCGATGTCTCTTTCGAATACGAAGAACAAACTGGCCGGTAAATTTGGGGAAGCATTCCGGCGTTTCGAAGGTAATACTGCCGGCTCAGAACATCGAACATCAAGCCCTACTCCTGACCATTCCGGCGGGACCACTCTCGCGCCCATTACTGGATCCGTTACCACAGAAGACAGAAGTGATAATGAGGAGGCCATAGACGAGACAGAAGATCTGTCTCCAGAAGTCCGGCGCGAGCTTGAGCGGCGCCGTCTCTCGCAAGAAGAGAAGCGTGTGGCCGAAGCAGCGGCAGAGTACCGCAAGCGAATGACGGCACAAGGCGACGGCAAACTAGCAGGTGGTGGCGGGGGTGGCTCTCGAGCCTCAACAATCCAGAACCGCGTCAAGACTCTTCTGGATGGAAGTGGCAGAGCCAGTCCTGTCAAAAGAACCGCCGCGGGTTACGGCCACTTCACGGACGATGCGACCATTGCACGCTCGAAACAGCCCGAGGAACTGAAGCCGAACGTGCCCGTGGTTGCCAGGAAGCCAGTTGTCGCTGCACCTGTCACAGTGCCAGCAAATCTGGCGCCTCTCAAGATGCGGCAGCCAGTGCCTATCGCCTCTCCGCCTACTGCGCCAGCGTCAGCGCCACCAGCAGCACAGCGGATCGCATCTCGTCCGGCTGCCCCACCGAAGCCGAAAGCCCTTCGAACGGGAAGCCAGATGATCGCGTCGCAGGCGCCTGCAACTGCACAGCTACCTCTATTTCCTAATTCACCGGCAATGCCTATCTCGAATGATATGGGTGGGGTAGATTTGGAAGTAGATTTCAGCAAACGGTTTCCAAGCCTCTCGGGACTGGAGATGGTGGAGGCAGATATTGGGACCGCGCCTAAGGCAACGAAGATCCGGGATGTATGATGGGCCGCTATGTATTCTCTGTACAGATCTTCCGAATGTCTCTACCGTAGCGGGACATGTAGGTCGCGACATTAGCGGATGGCAAAGTTTTAGTCTTTACCTGTTCCCTTCCCTCTCGTCAGTCGCCTTCCCAGACAAGCCGAAAAAGCATAGAGGTAGAGAGCAATACAGATCGCTTCAACTACTACGTCTGACCTGTCAAGACCGTTATGCTCCCATAACTCACTCTCGCTCCGCACTAGAAGCTGCAACAGATCGACAGAGGGACGAAGTCTCTTGCGTCGTCATTTACTATAACATCAAGCGACTGAGCGACACACGACTCCCGGACATTAGGCGTTTTGAGCCGTATACCAAGCACCGCATCAACACCGATCACATAACGGCCACTGGGAAGAGTCAGCCAGGAAGAATCTCCGAGGATCGACCGCTTCATTCCATGTTTACACATCCATCACGAGCACTCGAAGCTCAATCATTGTTAGGGTAGTGAGTGTGACTTGTGTGGATGGTAGTGAGCGAGTGTGGGATGAGAGAGTAAGGGAAGCAACAGGAAGGCTGGAGATCATGTATGAAATATTGTAGAGGTAGCTTGAGCATGTAGTGGCGATTCGTTGAGGCAAACGAGTGGTACCCAGTAGCTTAAAGTACTACTGAGATTAATGAGCTCTTACGGGAGCTCCGAGACGAATTGTGTACCGGACAGTCACATCACATCACGGGAACCGAATCAGGATAGGGAGAGATGTTTAAAAAGGGATTTGGTGATTCCCTACGGCCTAGAGAGTGAATCCTTGCCGGGCCCATCCCCGAAGCAAAACCCAAAGACTTCCCAAGTTTGAAGAACCACTGAAAAGGAGCCTCATCTCCAGTCTTAATGCGGAGGATATCGCCCAAGAAACTAACTAGCTTTTTAAAAGGCGACTCTCAAAAAGCCCCAGTCGTTAGCCCAGAAAGGTTACAGCAGAATCAATTTGTAGGAAAAGCAAGACAACCAGAGCAGGTTTTCATAGAGCTGATACCAACGCAGTTTGTCGCCTAGAAAAACTGGATAGTAGCGCTGGGCCGATGGACAATGAATGGGTGGTTGTGCAGTGAAGTCTGCTTCAGTAGTTCGGCACTTAGACAACAAGTCCGGTGCGGGTGACTTCGCCTTTACGTACCTATCGAGAACTCAGACTTTAGGTTTCAACTACCGTGGATGTGTGACTTACCTCACCTGTACAGGTCGTGAGTCCCTCTCCATCTGACTGCAACTTGATGCCGGAGTAGGGGGCTGGTGTGCGACGACATCGTCCACCAAACTGTCTCCGTGGGGTAGGTTGTGGTTGGGGACGTCTACCAGGACGTGAGTGGTTGCCTGTGAACGAAGCCCCTTCGTTACCGTTTTCGGCTGCTGTGGCATGCCGACGGTAACAGTTGCGAGCAGGGCGAGGAGGGCCTTGCTCGTGGGGCTTGCCCTTGGTGGTGGTCTCATGAGCCTTGACGGGAACATGTTGGCGCTTGTTTGGGGTGTGATTCTTTCGAACCATCTTTGTACGAAGACTCTCAACAGCCTCCTCTAGAGCCGGTCCGAAAGCTTCATCCTTCTCCGCGTATGCGTAGTAGGGTTCAAAGTCGAAGAGAATGGGGCGCAAGAGCAGTTGAGCAAGGCTCATCACGGCGGCGTTCGATACTATGGGTGCGAACTGCAGAATGAACTCCATCTGCTCAACAGTGGGCAAAACGTACTGCAGCTTCCGCTCTAGCTGGGCCTCAGTGTGCTCTTTCAAGTCATCGAATCCCAAGAAGACACAGTGCCGATACAGGGTAAGCAGATCGGGCAGCTTGAGATCGACGAGCTTCATGTGATCCTCAACGGGACTGTCCTTGCCACCTGCCAGCATCCAGCGGTAGATGAAGACAACTGCGTTCTTGTCTCCAAAGGGAACAGTGACGCGTGATGTCTTCTCGCCCTGAAGCTTCTGCTTGCAAAGAGAAGCGAAGTGGGAGAGGAGGTCGACGTACGCAGACTCCACTGCAATGAACTGGTTCTCTCCGCAGCCGACGAATATGTTTACTCGGCGGCCGGTCTTCAGCCTGCAAGGATCAGCACAATTCCTTCGCTCACGGTCAGTACTCACTTCGCCAGTTGTCCTTGCGCCAACGTGGTGATCTTGTTGCTGTTGGGTAGCCCGTGCGCTTTCGTTGGAAGCAAGGTCTTGTTCAGAGTCGAGGAAAGATTCCCAGTTGCAAGAGTGGTTTTGCCATCATTCGTGACCTTTGACAAGGAGAGATCGTCAGTGAATGCTTCCACCTTCGAATCATTGCGGACAGGCTTGGGTTCGCCAGCAGAAGGAGTTTCCTTGCTAGAAGATTGTCAACACTCTATCTGCAACTGCATGTCAGAAGATACTGACTTGGGTGAGCTCATCTTTGTCTTGCGTCGAGCCATGCTGTGCAGGAGATTTACTGTCGGAAATGTGAGACAAGCAATATCAAAATGGGTTCTCGAAAGGTGATAAGGAAGAGGGTTGGTTCGGGTTTGAGTGATCGGAATAGCAGCCATATATAAAGGAATGCTCCACCTGTGTTTCCTGCACGTGAGCGATGCACCGGTGAAGGCTAGGAGGAACGCCACAGAGCCTCGTGATTGCAAATGTTGTCGATGGAAGGTGAAGTAAACGTCAGCTGCCACTAATGCTACTGGCTAGTGCGTAACACGCCGGTGCCCATATATCTAAGCCTACGTATGTGATATATTGACGGGTTCACAAAGTTCCTGAAACACCGAATGATAC